>PVJA010000015.1:0-114272 GCA_004027025.1 Myocastor coypus | reverse complement strand
GTTTGGCAGCCTGTTTACAACTGACTGCAACAGAAGTTTATCCTCTTATTGTGTGCTGCAGGAAGCCTTCATAGAAATGTTTGCTTTGGTGTAAAATTTGGACAAAAAATTGGCTCATTTGTAGCTGTACATATGTATGTATGTCCGACTTTGAAAAGACAAAAGAAAAAGGGCTTGCCCATCGCTGGGAGTTGTTACTTGAGCCACGTCAGTTACCCATTGTGTGTGCGATAAGGAAGACTTGCCAGGAGAACTGCAGTGTGGAGGTGAAAGGTCAGATGGAGAGTGCAAGCAAAGTAGCCGGTAGAAATAGGTATTGCCAGCGGAAAAGTGGAGGCCGTTTGTCAAAAGGAAGAGGTTCTCATTTATGCTGATCCATGACTGTATGCATCCACTCAATACTGATCCTATGTCCTAGTCTATCATTCCTTACACTTCTTCGTAATTACATCATTTTTCCTCTATCAAATACAGTGGTGATTTTAAAAGATCCACAACCCAAAAACACCAATACAAAATCTGTTACAATGTTTTGTAGCATGTTTAGATAATCATATCCTATTTAATTTTTAAAATTTTATTTATTTATACATTGCCCTTTTAAGACAGGGTCTTGCTATGCAGTTCAGGCTGGCCTTGAGTTCACTTTTGTAGCCCAGGCTGGACACGAACTCACATCGATCCTCCTGCCTCAGCCATCCAAGTGCTAGGATTACAAGTGTGTACCACCATGTCCAGCCTCCTATTTTAAATATCAGTGAAAATTTCACAGACATTTGTGAGGACAAGAAAACAATCTTTTGAAACAGTCTTCTACCCTGTGTGATCCTTCAAGCAAGCTAGAATTTTTGAAGTTCCCATTAAAATGTGCCCATTGGAGTCCTGCTTATGCTGCCAGATATCACCTATATAATACATGCCTGAAACATTAACAAACTGGGAAGCTAATAAACTCCTTCCACTGAGCAAGTCTTTTTTTTTTTAATTTTATTTTTATTTGAATTGAGTTTTTTTCATTTTTTTTTTCTTGTTTCAGAACTTTTTGTTTGTTTATTTTTATGGCAGGCTCAGCCTGCCCTAAGGGCAGGGCTGGTGCAGCATGTGGTGCCGGGGATCGAACTGTGGTCCCTGCAGCCGCCTAGGCTTTCCTAAGCAGGCGCTTTAGACCACTGAGCCATCCTGCAAGTCTTTAAAATGCTAAAGAATCAGTGCTACGTAGAAATCCTTTTCACATGGAAGGCATGTGGTGGTTACAATTCCTCGTAAAATAAAGATTCCTAAAAGTGTAGAAGTATGTGTCTATTTTAGTCATGAGAAAAGATAGCACTGGATACACTGCACATACTCCATGACATATATTTAGTGGTCTAAAATTTGTATTTTTAAATTTCATGAGAGGTTTGAAGGAGAAGCAACAATTCTTAAAATTAAGCTGTCTGATTTAGTCTTTCTAGATGGCAATGCTGATATTGAAACAGGAGTTGTGGTAGCAAGCTTTGTAGATTTTACAAATTTAGGATAGGCAGAAAGGTAAACATTCTCAGCATCTAATATCTAACCTAAAGGTCAGGGACATCAGGAAAAGAAACAATGCCATAAAGCAAAATATGTTTTACTGGCTTTGGTGTCAATCTGCTTTTCATGAGTCAGATATCTACTGTTGTTAGACTCCAAACTGCATCAAAAACCCATAAAAGTGATTAGACTATTTAGTTTTTTTCACTATGGGAAAGCTTGCATATTAAAACTGCAAGGAAGCACACATCTATAATGCCAGCACTCAGAAATCTGAAATAAGATGATGGTTGCAAGTTCAAGACCAAATAGGGCTACAAAGTGAGCTAGAGGCCAGCCTGAACTGCATAGCAAGATCCTGTCTCCAAAAAATCCAAACAGACAAAAAAAGAACAGCAAGTATAAAATTGTATCATATGTTGGGATGGTGATAAGAAGAGCAACAAATTTTGCCAGTGATAGGCTATGCAAACAATAACCATTAGAGATGTGTGTGGCATAACTATTATCAGACAGAATAGACTTTAAGACAGGAGATAGTCCTAGAGCCAGACATTGTACATTGATAAGAGCATTATATGACAAATGTACACATACCCGATAATGATGCTAAGTAGAATTGAGGAGTGGGAGCAACAGCTCCCACAGGCATAAAGCTCTTACATAACTTGCCCAAAGTACTGGACGTCATCCCTAGCACTGCAGATAAGAAACAAAGTTGACCGAATGGAAAATTAAGCAAACATTAATAGCCTACTACTTTAATATCCTGCTCTCAGTAAGGGCTAACACAACTAAAAACTACAGATATAGAAGCCTTGAAAAATACTTTGGATTCATCCGATGTGTGTAGAGCACAGTACATCATGACAATAAAATTTTATGTTATTTTTAAGGAATATATGCTCCAACTTACCCCATATTGTGGGTCATAAAACAAGTCAAGAAACTTAAAAGGACTTGAATCAGACAAAGTACATCCCCTGGTGTGACAGAATTAAATTAGGGATCAACAATAAAAAGATGTTTGCAAACCCCAGGTATTTGAAAATCAAATTACTCATAGACCAAAGAAGTAAATTAGTATTTTTTTTGTTGGAGGGCATGGCTGGCTCAGGCTCTCCTAAGGGCAGGTCTAGATGGGCAGGTGGAGGTGAGGATTGAACCATGGTGTCTTGTGCCTGACAGACAGGGTTTGCGCAAGCAAACAACGGAGCTAAGCCTCAAGTCCCTAAATTAGTATTTTTTTTTAACTGAATGAAAAATTTAAAATTTGTGAGTTGCAGATACAACAGATACTTGAGAGGTATTTACCATTTTAAGCATCTATAATAGAAAAGAAGAAAAATCTGAATAATTTAGGCTTAAAAGTTTTTAAAGAAAAAGTAACTTACCCCTGCACCAAAAAAGTGAGAAAATAGTGATCATTAAGGGAAATCAATAAAATAGATACAGAAAAAATACAGACAATTAATGAAAATTCTTGGCTTGTTGAAAAAATAAAGTTGATAAATTTTTATTTGTTTCACACACACACTATATATGTATATATACATATATATGTATATATATATATATATATATATATATATATATATATATCTGGTGAGATATCTCAGCAGGCTAAGCTCCTGCTTAGGCAAGCACAGGGACGGAGGTTCAATCCCTGGCACTACATACTGCACAGGCCCCGTCCCCAGGCATGCACTGAACTGCCCCTTGAGACTGGGCATGGTAGCATTTGCCTGCAATCCCAGTCCTGGGGAGGCTAAAAACAGGGAGATCACTACAAGATCTGAATAGTGAGACCCTGTACCAAATACACTTGGGGGGGAAGGACTTAAGTAATGTTAGTAATAACAGCTGATGCATCTCTATTCATTTGACAAAGGTGGAAAGCATTGGAAGTGTTGTTTGTAGTTGGACTTATAAATTCAGCACAATATGAAATTAACAACAACAATAAAATTATTGTTATGACTGAACAATTATTACAATATACCATATTAAAAGTTAAGTTTATGTGTATTCTTTCTCACAAAATACATTTTCCAGTTAGATTGGACCTACTGGGATGGATGGAGAAGGAGTCCAAGCCAAGTGCAAGAAAAAGAAATAGTTGGGGGCTGGGGAGATAGCTCTATGGCACAAGTGCCTGCCTGGCAAGTGCAAGGTTGTGAGTTTGAACCCCAGTCCTGCAAAAAAGGAAGGAAGGAAGGAAGGAAGGAAGGAAGGAAGGAAGGAAGGGAAAGACAGAAAGAAAGAGGAGAAATAGTTGAGTGCACACAAGTTTTTGAAGATTCATTAAGGTGATTTATATTTTATATAATATTTAGCAAAGTATTATTATTTATATTTTAGTACAGGATCTACAGAACCTACAGGGTCTCACTAATTATTTTTATTTATTTATTTATTTATTGCTTGATGAATAAGTTTATTGATCTTTATCTGAAAAATCTTCATAGAAATTTGGTTTAATTCTCAGCATCCCACTCCTGAGCTCTGAGAAAGCTGCCTTCTTTTGAGCTACCTGATTTTTCTTCTCGGCAAGGGACATTTTGGGACTGTTCCACCTCTTCATTTTAACTTCTCTCTTTGGCTTCTTTTCATAGACTGGATTCTCTCATATGGCAGCACAAGCTATCTTATACATCGCCTCCATCATGTCTAAAGTTACATTGTTCTTTATGTACTGAGAGATCTGTTTCTTGTAAGCATCCTCATCTTCTTCCATTAGGTAACCCATATAATCTGCAACATGCTGACCCATGATGTGCTTCTGATGTACTTCTGCATTGAACTCCTTGCTTTCGGAATCATAACCACGGAGTCATCTGGTACTGAGGGTCAGACAACCCTCCATCCACATCACTCTTTAGGTCTCCAAAAACTTTATTGTCAGTTGTAGCTCTGGCAAGACCAGCATCCAAGTAGCAGGTGAAGGCACCAGGTTTGCCATCAGTGTTTTCCACATTGGAGTCATCTCCATACAACCCCACCTGACCCTCCTAGATCCTGTCCTTGCCAAATCTATTGAGAAGCCTGTGGACCAGCAGCAGACCAGTGCAATACGCTACAGCATAATTTGTTAAACCAACCTTCACACCATATTTAGGTAGTTTGTGTGCATTCGCTGCACAAACTATCATATCCCCTTCAAGACGGGCATAAGCAGACTGGCAAATGATATCTCTGTTAGTTACACAAACTATCGTTTTGTTTTTGGGTGTGTTGGATCTATTTTTGTCCTATATTACCAAGCGTTTCCTAGCACAGTAATCAGTTTTGCCCTCTTGTCATCTTCTAAACTTCACTTGGTATCTCTTAAAGTAGGCCTTATTCTTGACAACCTTAACAAAACCCATCCTGTGTAATATAGACCCGTGTCCGCGGCTCCACACAGACCTGCAGGCCCAGCAGCACCACAGGGGGAGAAAGAGATTCTCACTGTTTAGATGGGACTCGTAGTGATCTGCCTGTGTTCAGCCAAGAGCTAAGATTATAGGCTCCTGTCACCACACCCGGTCTCAGTCACTGTCTCTGTGCACCCCAGGGCCAGCAAAGCCCTCCAGAGTTCAAATCCCAGCCACTGTCGTCTGCCTAAACAGGTGCTTTAATCTGCTGAGCTACTTGGCTGGCCCTCAGAGTATCGTTCTGAGCGAGGACTGAAACTGGTGTGCCATCATATACTCCTGGTGTGGAAGCATTGCAGTGTAAACACCAGACTGAATGGAATGGAGGATTAGGCAACAAATAAGCAAGCTGAGCTATAGATTACAAGTGTCAAGTACAAGGAATATTAAACCAGACTTGAAAAGTATATCAGTTGATCTGTTAACATGTTTCCGAAACCTATATATCTTTTCCTTGAGCCTTTACCTAGTATGAAAATGTTCTTTACAGCTCAAATAGTTTTCCCTTGGTTTAAAAGTACCCAGAATTAAAAATCTCTCATGATTAACTTCATTCTAGAGCCAATGAGAAAAGGCATGTCGATAATGTTATTACTAAAACTACAAATAGAACAATGCATTTATGAAAAGATCTGACATGGTTAATTATCCTGACATAATTACGGACATTATTATAATTGCATATCAATTTTCAGTAATCAACTCTTAATTAATGTAATGTAACTGAGAAACACTGTTACAACAATAAAACCACTTGTGTCAGTCTGCAGGTATTTAATACACTTAAAATGCAATGCTTAAATTATTGCCCCTATAGTAGTCATTTTGTCATTTCCAATCATATTGCAACAGAATGTTTTGTTTTGTCTATTGGCTATAAAACCAATAAGACGTTTTCACTCATGCATTGCCTCAGTTTTTGTTCTAAGAAATAGTCTTTTCATATCATAGAAAATGAGTAAGCTTCTTTTCCCAGTCCTGATACCAGGAGAGAATATAAATATATAAATCTGTTCGTCAGGGACTCTCTCTTCCAATTTGAACTCGGGAGGGCCTGGAGGTAACTGGTGGCTATAATTATCTCAGCACCAGCGATGGCAAGGTTTCCATGCAAGGGCAGCAGGCTTCATCCCCCTCAGCACAGCTAGAGACCAGGCTTGGTGGTCCATACCTGTAATCCTACCCCTCGGGGAGGCAGGGGCAGGAGGACCCGAAGGTCTATCTAACCCAGTCTGGAAAATGTAACAATTCAATGAGATCCTGTCTCAAAAAGTAAAAACAAAAGGGCTGAAGATGTAGCTCAGTTCCAAAGCCCTGGGTCCAATCCCCAGTACTGTGGAAAACAAACAAATGAAACAAAGAGAGTAAGCCGGGAGTGGTGGCGCACACCTGTAATCCCAGCACTCAGGAGGCTGAGGCAGGAGGATCGGTGCAAGTTCGAGACCAGTCTGGGCTACAAAAACGAGCTCAAGGCCAGCCTGAGCTGCATAGCGAGACCCTGTCTCAAAAAGACAAAAAAAAAAAAAAAAAAAGTGAAAAGAAACTAAGTCAGGACTCCCTGAGCTTCTCCACAACGTTCAATCCTCTTTGCGAAAATCATCCTATTCGGATTTCTTTCCCTACAACTCATTATGTTAGACTTTAAAATTGCTCCCTCACTCCTCTAACATCCTGCAACATGTCACTGTCACCACCAGGATGACATCTACTAACTAATTAAGATAATATATTTAGAGCTTTTATCAAAGTACACAAGAAGCTGTGCATGTTAACTGTTATTTTAACCACTATTAACTACCACTTGTGGAGCATGTGCCGCATGACAGGCGCATTAATGTCCATTTGGCAATTGAGAAGACAGGGTCAGAGTCAGAAGTCCAGTGATGTGCCGAAGCTCACACAGCTGCTGGGGAGAGGAATGAAGAGCGGAAGTACAGTATGTATACTTTTGAAGGTTCAACTTCTAATGCTGAGTGTCGCTGGATACATCATGGTCCAGATACAAGCTAATTTTGTTTTTACTGGTGCATGTTTACATAGAGTTTTCATTGTTCTTGAATTGCCTGCACTATAGAAATCAAAATATTCACTATCCACTTTAGAATTATTATTATTTATTATTATTATTACTATTTTAGTACAGGGTCTACGGGATCTACAGCATCTCACTATGTAGATCAGACTCATAGTGATCCACCTGTATTTGGCCTCTGAAGAGCTGGGATTACAGGTGCACACTACGACGCCCAGTCTCAACTGCCATCTCAGTGCACCCCCTCAGTCGCAGCCGGCAAGGCAGGCAGGGGATCAAACCCCAGCCACTGTGTCTGCCTAAACAGCCAAACCCCTGAGCTATTTGGCTGGCCTAACTTTAGAACTATTTTAAATGGTATGTTTCTTTCAATTTTCTGCATTTTTCCTTTTTTAGAAAGTTTTTTTTTTTTTCTGTTGAATGTACTGGGTAAATCTTCCTTCTTGTTTTAACTCATGGAGATCATTAAATATTAACTTGGGTTTGCAGATGTCTCATCCTTCTTATATTTGCAGGCTAATAGCTGATATTGTTTGAGATATTCTATGTCTTTCAGATAATAAATCTTAAATAAGCACTTTATTTTAGTAATTGTTCCTTTAAAATATTTTCTTTTTTAAAAATTTTATTTATTTATTTGGCACAGGGTCTCACTACACAGCTCAGACTCATAGTGATGCTCCTGTCTCAGACTTCTCAGCTCTGGCATTACAGCCATGTGCCACCACACTCTGTTTCAGTGGCCTGTGTGGTGTGTGGACAACATGGCATATGGTACCAGGGATCAAACCGTGGTCCTTGCGCTTGCCAGGCAGATGCTTAGACCACTGAGCTATCTCTGCAGCCCAAGGATGCTTTCTACATGTGGAACTACTCCTTGTGCTCTCATATTAACTGAAACTTTGATTCTTCCGTGGCTATGGTGAATAACTTCACTCCAAATCCTATTTTCTGAGTGTCATTTAAGACCTTATGGGAGCCTTCCTACACTACAGATTCTAGAATTGGGCAGAGTATTTCATGAGTAATAAATACCTGCTTTAGGAAAAACTCATTTAGATATTGAATTCTTAGAAAAGGAAAAGCCATGATTGTTCTTAGTAGGAGAAAACCTGTAAATCAAACTTGCAACAAAGTATGGGAAACCAGGCTTTGGTGACAACGACAGTAGATGACTCTCAGGCACCTCAGCTCAGCATGTCCTGTCTACCTGTGGCCTGAAAGTGAGGCCAGCGCCTTTTATGGCCCCATGTGGACCTATCCACACCCACCCCGGGCCACATCACACCCCTACAAAACTTTATTTCTGCCACCACTTGCTAATAATTAAAATCCCTTCATTTTAATCTTTCCGCCCATCATTAGCCCTATAATGTTGAAAATTATGAGGCTGTCGAGGGAATGCTTTAAGAAGAGCAAAGTTTGACTCGAGATTGGTGGATCAATCTGTTCACCGCCTGCAATTGGCAGCCCTGGTTGGTAACTAGAAGGAAGCGAGGGGAGGGCGTTTGAGGTAAAGGAAGCTTGGAATTAAAGGCACAGTTGGAAAGTTTCCAGAATTACTGTTAAGCTTCTACTGGAATTATTGCTGCAATAGGACTAGGAATGATAGAAGGCATGGGGTGGAACAGGAAGAGGGGATTTTTTCTTTACATCCCCAGCAGTGACAAACACCTCCAATAGTGTGTGTGTGAGTGTGTGTGTGTCTGAATGTGTGTGTGTGGGGGGGTGGGTGTGGGTGTGTATGTGTGTGTGGTTTGAGCCCAGGAATTCACACTCAACTACATCTGCAGTGTTTCTTATTTTAATTTTGATAAAATGTCTCTCTAAATCTTTGAGTTGTCCAGGCTGAGCTCAAACCTGTAATCCTTCTGCCTCAGCCTCCTAGAACACTGATATTTTTGTTTTAATTTAGCGTACTTGAATACTAATGAAAGCCTTTTTTCCTAGAAGATTCTCCATCTGAGAGCAAACAATAAAAAGTAAGGGCTGTCACTTATCTGAGCATGTTAAATATAATTAAATGAAAAATGTTGCTTTACCATTGTATTCATTTTCTTCATTGTGGGATTCCAGTTGTTAAGTGAATACTTTATACAATACGACAGGTTATTTTTAATAATTTATTTAGAAATAAAGGCAAGAATACAGAAAAGTTGCAAAGTAGTGAAGAGAAGTCCTGTATTTTCCTCAGAAAATGTACTAAATGTTTGATCCTTGGTTCTGGGAAAAAAATTATATATATATATATATATATATATATATATATATATATATGTGTGTGTGTGTGTGTGTCTTAAAGGTTGGCATTTGTCATTATTTCTCTTATGTGTATAAAATATATACATATATGAATGGTTACATATGCATACATTATATATAGCATGTATATGTATTATATTTTACATGTGTGTATGGAGCACAAACATACATTCCAAAAACCGTGTGTGTACATCAGCCAAAATTCTTAAAAGGATTGTTAATGTTTAAAGACATCTACCAACATTTCCTGTGCTGAAAAGGTAATTTATAGTGCAATTCTGTCTGGAGGTGGAGCCTATGAGGAGGTGTTTAGGGTTCTTCTACTCTCACGAATAGGCTAATGTCAGTATCTCTGGAATAGGTTCATTATTATGAGAACAGATTTTTCATAAAACTAAGTTTGGTCACTCACTGTGTCTTCCTGGTGGGATGCATTCTGCTACACTGTGATGCAAAAAAAAAAAAAAAAAAAAAGAGCCTCCCATCAGGTGTGTCTTCTCAGGCTTGGACATCTTAGGTTTCCAAATCATTAGCAAATCAATTTCTGTTTCCTATAAGATGCTCAGTCTGAGGGATTCTGTTATAGCAGCACAAAAGAGACCCTAAAATCCTACTCACACCGTCAAACTGAGGATGTTGGTAGAAATGTGGACAATCAAGGCCGTTACAATCGAGTCTTAGGCAGAGGAAAGAGTTATGAGATACTGTAGCTAAGGCTGTAGTTGATACATAGTAGCAAAGAACTTGTCTAAATTGTGTCCATGTCCAAGACTTTGTAGAAAGTGGAATTTAAAAGAAATAGACTAGGAGCTGGAGATCCAGCTCAAGGGCACAGCATCTGCCTGGCAAATGCAGGGTCTTGAGTCCAAGTCTTGATACCTCCCTCAAAATAAGAAAGAGAAAGAAATGGAATACTGTACACACATAAAATACTGTACACAGGCAAAAGGGGGTTCATAGCGCTACATGGCTTTTTGACCACTTATAGAATGAATGAAAAGCAGAGAGAAATAATTTAGAGATAGAATTTATGATTAAAAAAGAGGTAGAATGGACAGATTTTTTAAATTTTCAAGCTGGTTGTATAAAGAATAGAAAATACATGTAGAACAGAAAGTGGTAGATGTGTGGTCAAGGGATCTTTTGCGAAGGAGATGAGAATAGCTGGAAGCTGGGTTCTGTTCATTAAGAATGGGACACTAACCTGCAGGCATTTCAGAGATCTCTGAGGCAGGAAAGAAAATAGGGCACTGTTATCAGGGAGGTACCGAGGAACCCCAGCTTTCACTGTCCAGGGCTGTCTTGCCTCTCCGGCCATAATTCATCTGGGCCCAGATACAGGCACTTTAGCTGTTTAGGACCCAACCTGCATGCCAGTGTGCAAAGCAGGCGTTATATAGGTGAAAAACTACTTTAAAGTCTTCAGATTTAATGTTGTCTTCCCTGTTGCAATTTTGGACTTCCTTAGGGCCTGTGACACCTTTTTTTCTTATGTGTTTCACCAGTGTGTTCCGGAAGTACCTAGTCATAAAAATAGTTACAGACGTAATTTGCCCGAGGATACCATATCTGGAGTGTGTGCTTTTGAGCTGGTGCTGGAACTAGTTAAGACTTTGAGAGCTGAAATGACTGATGGTATTTTATATATAAGGGTGACATGGAAATCAAGAGCCAGAGGCAGAATGTTTCGGCTGAATGTGGTTTCCCCGAGGCCTTTGATCCATGATGCCACGGTGTTTGGAGGTAGAAGCTGCCGGGGAGTGTTCCGGTCATGTGGATTCCACCATCAGGAATGCACTGACCGTGTTATCATGGGGGTGTGTTTGTCACCTCAGAATAAGTGGCTGTTGAGGAAATGGACCCCTGCCCCCATCTGCCTTTTCTCATGTCCCTTCTCCCATGAGATGTCTCCATCCACGTGGTAACGCAGCAAGATGCGGTCCCGCTCTCACACTTCTCAGCTTCTGCGAGTATGGCTCACCCTTTTCTCTTTTAAATTATGCCATCTCTAGCTGGGCGTGGTGGCGCACGCCTGTAATCCCAGCACTCGGGAGGCTGAGGCAGGAGGATTGGTGCGAGTTCGAGACCAGCCTAGGCTACAAAAGCGAGCTCAGGGCAGCCTCAACTGCATAGCAAGACCCTGTCTCAAAAAAAGACAAAAAAAAAAAAAAAATTATGCCATCTCTATTACTTTCCTATGCCAGTGTAAAAGAGACTTGCATATGTATAGGCATTTTTCTCATTTGTTTTAATATGCATATTGCAGACAAGCGGTCTCTTCTAAAAAGAATAAGGATTTTATTTTTGAGGGAAAATTATTAATTTTAAATTTCCAGGGTAAAGTTACTTCACTACTCAATGTGTGTTAAGTTTCCAATATCCAAGTGCCTGGGGCTTACGTGTGAGTAACTGCTGACAGCTGCCTTAGGATACATATCCAACTATTAAGTCGACCAAAAGACTTATGACAGCTAAAATGTAAATTGGCTGTATTAGTCCATTTGGGTGGGCATGAGAAAAATAGGTTCAACCAGGTAATTTATAAACAACACAAATGCATTGCTCATCTTTTTGAAAGCTAGAAAATCCAAAATGGAGGTTACAACACATCCGATGGCTGAGGTGAGCTTTCTGTATCAAAGATGGGGTTTACTTTCTGTGTCCTCAGACAGAGAAAGGTAAGAAGGAGGTAAGCTAGCTCACTTGGGCACTTGTTATAAGGGGAGTAACCCCATTCTTCATGACCTAGCCACCTCCCAGTCTGTGCCTCTACTACCCAATCTCAATACATTGAGCACAAAGTTTCAATATGTGAACTTTAGAGAGACGCAAACATTGAGACTCTAACAGACTTTTGCAGTTGAATGGCCAACCGCCCTCTTGAACATTTCTTTCTTCATGTGCACAAAAGCACAAACCTTCCAAAAAAATTAAATTTACTGGAGGAAATAATAGCCCAGAGCCTTAAAATTAATTGATTGAATGAATAGAAATAAATTATCACCAAGAGAGGGAGGGAGGGATGGCTTTAATAAGTTGTGGTAAAAATTGTCACATACCGCTATTAATCAATTTGTGGCCCTAATAGAAGGCCTTATGTACAATGTGGTTGGAATACAATGAGCACAAAATCTTGTAAAACTAAAAAGTATCCAGAATATGATTTTCAGCTGTGCTACAAATTGTGTGTCCTTGAGTAAACCTCTGCAACTCAATTTTCTCAACTGTAAGATGATGGAATATTACTTATTTATTTCTAAAGCCTTTTCCAATTTGAATATTTTTAAAGTGGTAAAGATTAGATGAAAAAGTAAATGGCATAGTTTTGTTTTTTTAAAAAAAGCTAAAGAACACCATTATGCATTAAAATGTGACTAGAAGCAAGAGTTGTGAAGTCAAGGAAAGCTGAAGATTTGGGGGGTGTTGTTTGCTTAACCGTATTTTCTGAGACAGGGTCTCAACAGGTAATTCAGGCCGGTCTTGACTCACCATGCAGCCCACTGTACGTGGCCTGGAACTTGTAGCCAGCCTTCCCCCTCAGGCTCTCGAGTGCTGGGATTATCACCATGCCCAGCTGAGTCTTAGGATAAAGTTAAGGATTCATCATATTTTCTTGTAATGATAGAGATGGAAAGTAGAGTTTTAGGCATGTTTTGCATCTGAGCTACATCTGTAACTATAGACTTTCCATAGCTTGTACTTAAATTTTTATATGAATTTTTTTTAAAGCTTGGATAGTATTCAAAAAAGAGAAAAATAGCTTTGTTGTTTTTTGGATGAAGAAAATAAAACTCAGTAGTCAGTAAGTTAAATACAACCCACAAATACTGAGTAAATGGTATGTGTTATTATGTCTGCCAGAGGTAACCATTGCTCTGGACAAAGAAAACTCCTGAATTATGCAATAATACATGATAACTATAGAAACAAAAAGTGAGGGCAAAATTTAAAACATTTCAATCCATTGAGACCCAATAAGTTATTATGCAAAAAGAGAAAATACACACCACTGAGCAAAGTCAACAACTATGAAAACAAAAACAAAGAACAAATGAATCATCCTAATTTTAAGAGGAAAAAATTTTAAAGTTAATTCATTATTTTTAATAAATAGAAAAAATGCACTGTCATGGAAAAGAAGTATATTTGCCTTTTCTTTTCTTAGGTAAATACAGCTACTTCACAGAACAACTCAAACTCAACTAAAATGGAATGCTGCTTCCATTTTAAAGGACTTTCCTTCAGCCCTTTGAAAAAGACTAAGCACTCAGTATACAAAGAAATTTACACTCACTAATTGAAATAAATGCTATATTTTATTAAATTGGTGCCATGTATCTTATCTATCAAACTTACAAACATCATCTCAGTAAGTCTGTGAGGTAGGGTGATTTTTTCTATTTCATAGATTTTTCTATTTTATAGATAAAGAAAGAAAAGTCAAGAAAAGGGTGATTAGTTAGGTTCACCCATCCAAGTGTAAGAGACTTGAAACTCAAATCTAAACCAGCATGAATTTATCCTTAGATCTTCAGCTTGCCCTAGCTAAAATAGAGGCCTAGATGATTTCAGGAGAAAAATAATAGGGGCTGGGGAGATAGCTCTGTGGCACAAGTGCCTGCCTGGCAAGTGCAAGGTCATGAGTTTGAACCTCAGTCCTGAAAAGAAAAAAAAAAAAAAAAAGGAGAAAAATAATACTAGAACATGTAGTTTTCAAAGTTAAAAATTCAATATTTTATGTAAAGATTTTTTTACCTTAAATTTCCTCAAGTCCTATTTTAAGTGCATAGATTAAAGGAATAAAAATAATAGAAAGCTTTATGTATCCAGTCTCAGGTTTGATCTTGGGAAAAAGCAACATGTTTAGTTCTTCAAGAGCCTACTGAGCAATAATATGAAATGTTTCAAATTATATTTTATGAAATAGGAGAAACACAGGGTATGCCACTGATTGAATGTTCTTGGGCTACTAAGCACAGATGATTGATTTAAAATGAAATATTAAAAACTGTTTAGTGTTTCAGAGCAGTTTTAGGATCACAGCAAAATTCAGGAGATAATACAGGAGGTTACAATCCACACCCCTAGCCCCATGATAAAAGTGAAAATCAGCGAAGTAGCAATGTTATATTTATTTTAGTATTTATATATATTTTAAGGCTTTATAAACCCTTCCCACACTCTTCTAAAGCTTTCTCACTCTTAAAAATTCTTCCAAGGGCTGGCCGAATAGAATGGATTAAAGCCCCTGCTTAGGGAGGCGCAGGGCGTGGTGGCGCGTGTGACCATAATCCCAGCTCTTGGGAGGCTGAAAACAAGAGGATCACTACGACTCCAATCTGTGTAGTGAGCCCCTGTGGGAAACAGTAATCTGCAAAAGTCGAAGCGCAAAACAGCTGGGGAGCGGGGAGGGGCGCTGTGCAGAGATTTCCCATACATTCCCCGTTCCCTCATGTGCACGGCCTCCCGCGTTATTAACGTCCCCGTCACAGCCGTGCATTTGTTACAACTGATGAGTTTCCACTGAGGCATCATAATTACCCGAGGATGACGTTTTTAGAGTATTTTAAAAATGACTTTCTTTGGTAAAACACTGCAAACAATTGTGTTTTCAGTCTCTACAAACATTATCTTTCTTTTGGCTACAGAAAACACAAAATAAAATTTGTATACCAATTAAATGCGGCTAACTGTGCAGCCTCTCAGAAAGACTGGAGTGAGATTGAACACTCTGTTGATTAATGAGCATTCTTGAAATGAATTAGTCTGGATTCTGCCTAGGAGCAGGCTAAGAGCATCCCGGGGGAATGTGGTAGAACAAGTCTGAATGTAGAATATCCGTCTTCATCATCAAATACTGTTCAAAAGCAATTGGTGTTGAAGTACCCTTAAGACAGAGGTCATAAACTCAAGACCCTAGAGGATCTGGGAAGGTGATACCAATGAGCCATGTGAACTGGGTGGAAAAAGGCGTCTGAACCACCCTGGTGACAAATGGCTTCTGACGCTTGGCCATGGTGTCAAGGAAGGGCTCTGGAGTCATGGGATTTTAGTCACTGGCCATTTAACGGTGCAGCTGCTTTTCAAGTTTAGTTGGCTGGGCTCCTGATGAAAAGGAGGGCTACTACTCTCACATTACTGATTTTTTTTCTTTCTATTAGCATATTTTAATTGCACATGCTAATGGAGTTTAGTGTGATATTTTCATATGCACATAGACCACGTATTGAAAATACTCAACCCATCCTTCTTCCACACTGCCACACCCCATATCCTTCCCAAACCCTAGTCATTGCTACTTTATCTTGAGGTCTACTTTAGTTTCTGCATATGAAAGAGAACACGGGATTCTTGTCTCCTGAGACTGGGTTATTTTCCTACACAGAACATTCTCACATCACCCAATTCTAAATGAGGAGTTGAAACTTCAAATGACGTTTTAGCTTCTAAAGTTTAATGTTTAGGGTTTGCGGAGATGGCTCAGTGGAATAAGCACTTGCCTAGCAAGTGCAGAGACCTTAGTTCAATCCCTAGTACCACAAAAAAAAAAAAAAAAAAAAAAAAGTTTGATGTTTATAACTAATAAAAATTTTTGTTTGGTTTTATTAAAGAGACCGCCCATGGACCAACTATATATATATATATATTTTTTTTTAAGATTTTTATTTTATTTTTTCCTTGTTTCAGGACTTTTGTTTGTTTGTTTATTTTATTTTTATGGCCTGCTCAGCCTGCCCTGAGGGTAGGGCTGGCGAAGCATGTGGTGCTGGGGATCAAACCGCAGTCCCTGCAGCCACCTAAGCTTTCCCAAGCAAGCGCTTTAGACCACTGAGCCATCCTGCTGGGCCCCATGGACCACCTATATTGAGCCACTAGCTTCTAGTTTACAGCTTCTAATGTAAGGAAATAAGAAAAGTAATGGAGATAATATGTAAAAGTAACCTTATTATTGTTTCTTTTCTTTTTTTTAAAACAGAGTCTCACTAGGCAGCTCAGTCTGGCTTTGAACTCACTCTGTAGCCCAGGCTGGCCTAGAAGATAATTCTCCTGCCTTGGCCTTCTAAATGCTGGAATCACAAGTGTGTGCACCATTCCTGGCCCTATTAAAAATTTTTATGCCTGTAAACTAACCTTTGTATAACCTTACAAATACACTTAAACATACTTTATCAAAACAAAACCAAAATGAGCTGGGTAGATGACTCTGTGGCATAAGTACTTGCCTGGCAAGTACAAGGTTGTGAGTTCAAACCCTGGTCCCACAAAACAAACAAAACCAAAAGTGGCTTAGAGATCCGTGTAAAGATATAAAACCTATTTCTCATCATGTGAACTGTACTCTACCTCCTTTAAAACTAACTGAGAAGCTTGTTTAAAAGGTATATGCTTGATTTCTATTTATTAGGTCTCATATGGTTTCTAGGAAACTGATCTTGAACAAGTTCCCAAAGCCCTGTATGATCCGGATGTAGTTATTAATGGAGAGTCTCCCATTAAAAATATAGAGACAATCTGGCCACTTCGCTGCCAGCCTTAACTCTGCGTTTCCTTTCTCCCAGGTAGAGACAACTTCAGTTTAAGACGGATATATCTGAGTGTTTTGGATCCTTGCTTGGTTGCATGATCCCAAAGGCAGCTGTGCATCTGGGTTATTTAATTACACAGTTACAGGTTGATACTCTGGAAGACAAATATCTGCCTCATTAGCTTCTAGTTTATGGTTTCAGTTTATGTCTCCATTTAGCTAATGCCTGAGTGGGTTATTTCCTCTTGGCTCCCTATTGAGTATCTGTGTAATGTACTGGATTGTTGCTCGGTAAGTAATTTTTGATTGGCTATTATAATGAATTAATTAGAATACTGTCAACTAGTTCTACCATATCAACTGTCTGTGACTGAACTGAAAAACCATTTATTTTAACCCAGTAGGTATTTTGGTTAAGCCAATACCTAGACTGATTTTTAGTTCTCAAAAATATTATTGGATGACATCAACCAAATAAACCCGCCCCTAAATAATTAATACAACTTCTGAGCTTGCCTCCTCTTAAACTCGTAACAAATTTACTAGGAGTATATTGCTCATGATGTACTCCTACACAAGACAAAAATAGCCTCGTGAGGGTGGCATAGGTGATGCGGCACATCATTGTAGACATTGCAGGCATTAGCTACAGAAAATGCTGCAGGACTGACATGTTCAAAGAACCACACGTTTTAGTAGTCTAGGGAAAACCACAATTGAAATGTAAGTTGCTATTTTGCTTCAGTGAAAAGTGAGCACAAATGCAAATTGTCCTTTCAAAACGTTGAGGTCAGGGAGAGACATTAGACCCGTGTTTTCCACTTGGAGTTCATTTCCTGTAAACAACAGAATTGTGGATATGGAAAATAGTGTAAGAGAGGATTCCCCCCTTAACCTAAATCATGAAGAGGTCATTTCTTAAGCTGCTGTAAGGTTCTCTAGGTAAAAGCAACTTGCGACCTCTGAGATAACCACCTCCAGTAAATGAACTGATGATTTTTGCACAGCTTGTAGTTTTTCGCCATTTCCATAACCAGCCCTGGAGTTCAGAATATGCAGATGTGCCACCAGGTGTCTATGCTGGGGAGCGGTCTTGAATTCATCTTTGCAGAGGTGAAGTAACATTAAATTTGTCACTGCCTAGTCTAAGTCAGCAAGACGGCAGTGTATAATATCGCTAGGAATACTAAGTTAGGTCCATAGGGAGGAAGGTAAGATACAGGCCTCAAAGAAGGAAGCCAATCACTTCTAATTAAAGTCCCAGTCATCTTCGATGTTTTTCTCACCACTGTCCCTAACATCCAATCTGTTTTTACAGCCCATTGCTTCCTCCCCAGAGTTGTTTGCCTTCACCATTTCTTCCCCTTTATTTCTACTGCAGCCTGAGACCCTCACGATTTTTATCTGGCCTATGGAAATAACTGTAACTCCAAATGTAACCCTCAAAGTTCCCATTTTATTCTATTGACCCGGACTTCCTACCATTAGCTCCTCTGCTGATCATGTCAATAGTTGCCTATTACCAAAAAAAGCCCACTTAAAAAAAGTTTGAATTAGGCAGGGCCTGGTGGTGCATGCCTTTAATTCCAGCACTTGGGAGGCTGAGACAGGAGGATCGGTGTGAGTTCAAGGCCAGCTTGGGCTACAAAAGTGAGCTCAAGGCCAGCCTGAGTTGCATAGTGAGACCCTATCTCAAAAAGACAAACAAAACAAAACAAAACCTGAATTAAAAGTTATTCATGCCCTAGTGTAAGAACTCAAAAGAAGAAATAAAAATTGAAAGGCATAACATAGTTACATGGAAAGTGAGAACTTAAATTTTAAACAATGGAGAGAAAGGAGAAAAGCTAGGAAATATGGCAGAGGCAAAACCATAAGTCTATATAAACAAGATGGTTAAGGCAATGGTCCTATGAATCTCCATCAGGTTTTTGAAAATAGAACTCTCACCCTGACTAAGTATATATGCTGATGTCTGTGAACTAAGCAAAAACACGGAGGATAGCAATATATAATACTAAAACCATGCTTGAAGCTAGCTAGGCGCGGTGACACACGCTTGTAATCCCAGCACTTGGGAGGCTGAGGTAGGAGAATCTCTGTGAGTTTGAGACCAGCGTGAGCTACAAAAGTGAGTTCAACGCCAGCCTGACCCTGTCTCAAAAAGACAAAATAAGTAAATAAATAAATAAAAATAAACCATGCTAGGGCCTGGGGAGATAGCTCCGAGGCACAACTGCTGCCTGGCCAGTGCAAGGTCATGAGTTTGAAACTCGGTCCCACACACAAAAAAATAAATAAATTAAATAAATAAATAAATAAATAAATAAATAAATAAAAATAAACCATGCTTGAAATATCTGTCATTTTGATCTTCTAAATGTGTTGTGCTTCTAATTTCATATCAACTATTGTTATACTCTAAAGTAAATGTTTGTACAAAAAAAAAAAAAGGTAATAAAAGAATGTAAGAGACAAGGAAAAAAGTCATAGGATTGTCCTGCTTAAAAAGAAAAGAAGTCATGTGCACAGGCCTACAATATTATTTAGTAATATTTAACTTCACTTAGCATACATTGGCTATCCACCTAAAAACCAGGTAACAGATTTTCTGGATATGCCAAGCGGTGATGAGGAAGTACACCAGGTAGTGTTTAAGAGAAACCAAGTTGGTCAGGAGCAGAGTCAAACTGCTGAGCCTTGCCGCTTTCTTCAGTTTGAGAGTTTTGCAAAGCTCTGTTGACCATTGCCGCTCCCTTCCAAGCTTTTCTGCATCCCGTGGAGTTGGGGGTGAAGTAGAGGAGTCATAAGGGCTGACTGGCCCCATCCAAAGGATAGAGCGGAAGGCGAAATGATGATGGCGCCAGCAATACCACTATTGGATGTTTAGAACCAACTCCAGATTTTATACCCATGTTCCTCATACTTGAATCATAAAGGAGGTTAAATAAGCTGTCCAAAGATAAAAAAGCTGTTACAAAGATGGTAAGAGGCAGAGATGATGGGCCTAAGACAGTCCAGATATAATGGCTAAATTGTTATCACTGTGTGAATCAGCTCACAGGATATCCAAGTACTCAGAGCAAAAGATTGAAAGGGAAGGATGAATAACAGCCCAGCAGATTTTCATATCAATAGGCTTTACTCTCTTCTAAATCCATCCTCCCAAACTAAAGAGTGAGATCCAATGGGAAGTTCAACCCTGATTCAGTGGCTCCCACTGCTGGAGAGGAAAACCGCTGTTAGGTGTTGTTCTCTAAGGAAATTCATGAGGCCATGTTGAGCTTCCCAGTCAGCTTAAGAGAATTGGTACAAGTCCAAGCACTTGCTGAGAGGCAAAGTTTATCCCCTGACTTAGCCATTAGGAGGTAATCTCCTTTTAGATGTTACTACTTGATTGTCTGCAAGGAAAACTTAATTTTTATGCACAGAAATCTCTTAAGAATATTCCACCAAACTGAGTTCAGATCATGAAAAGGGAGAACTGTTAGACACAAGGGCATTAGTGTCAGAGTTTTGTACTCATGATATCCCTCATCGCTGAGTGTCATTTCTGTGTGTTATCTTAGCCATGGCGGCCTCATTTGCAATTTGAAGATGTCTCCCTCATAAGGTTGCTGGGAGAATTGAAATAATATATCTAAAGGCCTTAAACCAGGACCTGCCTAGAATTTCTAAGCAGGAAGCAGCTATGTATATATGCATAGAGTTTTTCCTTTACTAAATCTTAATTATATTTAATTATAGCAGTTTAAGAAAGTAGTAATGCATGTATGTGATTTTTAGAAATATATGTAAGACAACACAGGGGGGTGAGTTCTTCTCAGAGAAACTCATTACTAAATTTTTAAATTTGTCCTCCTAGAATTTTCCTATGTAGACATGTAAAAGTATATTAAAATATGTAAGCTTTAAAAATATTTACATGAGAACACTTACACCTTATAAATATAGATCTACTGAATGACCTTTAATGGCTATGTTGTATGTCAATAAATGAACATAGCATAAGGTAGCTAGCAAGTTCTGTATTGTTTTTTGTGTTTGATCATTTTAATAACAAAGCAACGTTTTAATGAATACACATTATTCTTACATGATAATTACTATAGAATTCATTCCTCAAAATAGAACTTCTGGGTCAAATGCTATGTACAATTTAAATTCGAGGCCTGGTAGGATGGCTCAGTGGTCTAAAGCGCCTGCTTGGGAAAGCTTGGGCGGCTGCAGGGACCGCGGTTCAATCGCTGGCACCACATGCTGCACCAGCCCTGCCCTCAGGGCAGACTGAGCCGGCCATAAAAATAAATAAACAAAAGTTCTGAAACAAGAAAAAAAATAAAATAAATTCGTGTCTCTTCCTTCCTTCCCCTTCTCTCCTTCCTTCCTTCCTTCCTTCCTTCCTTCCTTCCTTCCTTCCCTCCTTCCTTCCTTCCTTCCTTCCCTTATTTTGGTAGTAGCAAGCACTTATTCCACTGAGCTATCTCCCTAGCCAGTGTGTCACTCTTCTTTAACTGACTTCTCAAGAGGTTGAAAGAATTTGTACTGCTACCCTGTTGTGGTGAATGAGATTGTTTAACTACATTCCTTATACACCACTGAATTTTATTAAGGCTGTTTTCTTGCTGTCCAGGAAAACCTTATGCCTCATTTCTGCTTCCTTGCCTATAATCTTGTACTCTATTCTAAGTCTCTTTGCATTTCTCTGTCTAAATTTCACCTAACTACGCTAGCAAGATATACTCATTTACATGTAACTAAACTCAAAAGAAAGCTATGTATATATGCATAGAGCAGGTATGGGGAAAGCAGACACTTACGGAAAGGATTCAAAGTAGTTCACAGACTTCGAAGATGAACTGTAGGTTGAAGGGCAGTTACAGACCTCTTGAGGACTAGAGCCTGCACATATGCCTTCTAATCATTCATTCTAAGCTCAGCTGTCTCTTTACAAATTCATTCTTTTGATGGGACTGGTGTATACCAGAATGTTATGATTTGCATCTAGTTATCCCCCCAAAGGCTTATGCAGTCATGGGGTGGGGACTTCTAGAATTTGAGACTAACTCATGATCCATTGAGATTATGTGTCTTAGTACTGCTGGGATTATGGGTGTGTGTACCTTCCCCAGCCTGGGGTGTTAGCTTGAAAGTATTACAAGAGAGATAGAGAAACAGACTCTCTGTTGCCTTGGTTGGTTGGTTGCCTCTGTCGCCATTTTTGTTGCTATTCTGCCACCATGAACTAGATGCTCTCTGCCCCGTCACACTCAGCCTTGGAGTTAGTTGAGTATGGACTGAAACCTCCAGTATCCGTGAACTAAATAAAACTTTCCTTCTTTCATTTTGGGTGTTGGATATTTGTCTCAGTAATGAGAGAAGAGTAACTGAAACACAGAGTTATAAAAAATGTGAAACTTCATAAATGATAGAAAATTAGAAACAAAACTTCAAAGTACAGTTTGTTCTGGCATCTTTTGACTACTATCTTCAGTGTTTTCTCCTCTGGAATTAGATGGAATTCCAATTCAAAAGAAAAGTTCCTAAAGCACTGGCCAAAAGTTTAGAAAAATCATTCCTCACAAACTTCAGCGAGTCACACATCTACTGTTATTCTTTTAAATGAGCATTTTAAAACAATTCCAGAAATCTCTCTTCGTACCTAGCATTAATCACTAGGATTAAGTTTTGGCAGCACCCCCTCCCTTATGCTCTCCATGGTCCTGAACCCCCCCATTTTGCTTTTTTGAGTTGTGTGTGTGTGTGTGTGTGTGTGTGTGTGTGTGTGTGTGTGTTAGGAAGAGAAACTGGAGAAAATGAGAAGGCTGTTGAGGGAGAAAAGAAGCACCCTTATATAGTTGTATATTTGTATTAAGTCTATTTTTCTATTAAGCACTGATACAATGGCCCAAGCAAGGATTCAGAAACAATTATTGTTTAGCTTTTGAATTTTAAAAAAAAGAAAAAACTCATATAACGAGGCAATATTTTCAAGCTATTGATTATGATATCTGACTGTGCTGGGAGTTTAATTTGGTGGGCCTTAGCAAGCATTAAAAGAGAAAGTATGAGGTGAAGAAAGGCAAAGAAAGAGTAGAAAAATGGGAGAGCATCGCAGAGGGGAAGAGGGGTTGAGGCTCAAAATATAAACTTCATATTTATAACTATGGTTATCATTGTTTAAAGGATAAGTTAAGGAAATTGAGATCTCCCACACGAAAAATACACCAACATACAAAGATCAAAGAATTAGAAATTGGATTCTTGTAGTTGTGTG
Organism: Myocastor coypus; assembly: GCA_004027025.1. NCBI lineage: Eukaryota > Metazoa > Chordata > Mammalia > Rodentia > Myocastoridae > Myocastor > Myocastor coypus. The sequence goes on along the minus strand of PVJA010000015.1, from coordinate 91,245 downwards.
TGTAGTTATGTCTGTGTGGCAGTATGTATATCTGTGAATATAACTTTATGGTCAATCACAGCCAAAATTTTTAAAATTACTATAGTAGAATATTCAGAAAAATTTTCTTCAAAATTAAAGATTTTTTTTTTTTATTGGTAAATCTTTGCAACACATGGCAAGCCCGTTCATCATGGATGAGTTGTGCATCTACCCATTGCAGCCTGGTGCTTTTTTTCTCTCGTCTTTCCTCTCCTTCCTCACTTCTTCCCCATCTTCAAGTCCTCTTTTCATCCTTTGATTCATTAATCCTTCTAGATTGGGGTATTTTTTGAGTGATGCATCTCCATTTCATTAACTTCTCCTTTAATCTTTAAAATAGCTTTTCTTCTATTAATTTCAGATTTAGATTGTTTTTGTCTGTCTAGGACCTTGAGACAAATCAGTAGGTCCCAAATTTATTTAGAATTGCTGTATTGTTTTTATACTTACATTTATAACTATAATTATCATTCTTAGAATTGTTTTCTTCGTGTCTTGTAGGTTTTGATATGCTGTGCTTCCAGTGTCAATAGATTCTAGAAATTCTCTCGTTTCTTTCTTGATTCTTCTGTGATCCATTCATTGTTCAGTTGTGTATTATTTAACCTCCATGTGACTTCTGTGGTTTCTTCTGCTGTTGATTTCCAGTTTTATTCTGCTATGATCCAATACCACTCAGGGGAATTATCCTAAATCTTTTATATTTATTTAAGTGTGCCTTTTGACCTTGGATTCAGCCTTCTTTCAGAAAAATTCCGTGTAATGTTGAGGAAAGTTTATGTTCTGATGTTGAATGAAACTATAGATAACTGCTAAGTCTATTTGAAATGGTGCTGAGATTGAACCCAGGGCTTTGTGCCTGGAAGCCCTGGGACACACTCCCAGCTTTCAGAATAAAACTGTCGATCTGATTTTCAACAATGGGGCTAGTGAGATAGCTCAGTGGCAGAATTACCAGCCTGGAAAGTGCAAGGTCCTCAGTTCAATCCCCAGTACCACAATAAATAAATAAATAAATAAACAAAATAAGATAAAAAGTAAGCACAAAAAAGACTTGCAACAATTGCTGTGTATATTTCATAATATCTTCATTTGCAATGTATGGTTTTAGACCTAGGCCCATCAGTGGTTTTCAGATCTTTGCATACATAGCAATCCTGGGAGTTGGGCTAGGAAATAAGAGAACTGCACATAGTGATTCACAGAGGTTCTGACCCAGCAGGTCAAGTGAGATGAAGAAGTTGGATTTTTAAGAAGACCCCCAGGTGGGGCTGGGGACATAGCTTGGCGGTCTAAGCACCTTCCTGCCAAGATCAAAGACCAGAGTTCAATTCCAGGAACCTCATGCTGGGTCAGTCCCCAAACCGGGCATGGTGGCACATATCTGTAATCTCAGCACTGGGGAGGCTGAGAGAGGAGGATCACCACAAATCCAAGCTGTGTAGCAAGACCTTGTACCAAATATATATATTTTTTTAATATATGAAGAAGGCTCCAGGTGATTCTTAGATTACTTCTGCCTGAGCACAGGTAGCAAGGAACTGGACAATGCCACAGGCAGTCATGTAATTACAAGTGTCACAGTTCAGATAAATTCTTATCTCCCCAAATGAAACAGTGCTGATATTTCTACACTTTGCATCAGTTTCTTTTTGAAGTTAAGAATCTCAAAATGAGCAGCCTTTGAGGAACTAATTCTTTTTTTTTTTTTTTTTTAAGAATTATTTATTTATTTATTTTTATTTTTATTTTTTTCTTGTTTCAGAACCTTTGTTTGTTTATTCACTCATTTTTATGGCCAGCTCAGCCCGCCCTGAGGCAGGGCTGGTGCAGCATGTGGTGCCAGGGATTGAACCGCGGTCCCTGAAGCCACCCAAGCTTCCCCAAGCAGGCGCTTTAGACCACTGAGCCATGCCGCTGGACCCCCTAATCCTTTTTTTAAAACTTTATTTATTTACATTATGGCCAGCTCAGCCTGCTCTAGGGGTGTGGCTGGTGCAACATGTGGTGCTGGGAATCAAACTGTGGTCCCTACAGTTGCCTAAGCTTGCCTGAGCAGGCACTTTTTAGACCACTGAGCTATCTCACCAGCCCAAGGAACTAATTCTTAAAAAAGAAGAAAAATGAAAATATATGACTGTTAAACTTTGAGTATGGGGGAGAATACAAAGAAACAAAGGTCTGTGAGTGAACCAGGAGTGCTTTGTTAGGGTTGAAGATTCACAAGTGTTTCCTACAGACCCTGCCTAGAAGGCACTGGCTCAGTCATTATTACCAAAATGTGCATTAGCAAATGAACACATGAATTTGAAGAACTACTTCAAGGACACTTTCGGGTTATTGAGTGTTTGAACTGAGTGTTGCACAACAAAGAGACAAACGTAAGAGGACAAAGTGACGAAGTGGTGTAAGGTGCACAAATCCTTCTAGATATGTGCTTACTTAGACAAAACACTGGCTCTTTGGATTTAAGAAACAGCTGCTATGAGTTTTCTCTATGGATGAAATGACCTAAAAAATGAGTGGCATTATCTAAGATAACAAATTGCTAAACCTCCAACTCATATCAAAGAATACTAAAAGGAAATGGAAATAGCTGAAGAAATTAAGACAATTTCAAACAAAAGAGAAACAGCAAATCTTTCAGACAGAAGTCATAGCCGGTCCTGGTGGCACATGCCTGTAATCCCAGCACTTGGGAGGCTGAGGCAGGAGGATCAGTGTGAGTTCAAGAGCAGCCTGGGCTACAAAAGTGAGTTCAAGGCCAGCCTGAACTGCGTAGTGAGACCCTGTCTCAAAAAGACACACACACAAAAAAAAAAAAAAAAAAAGAAGAAAGAAAAAGAAGTCATGTATAAGGGCCGGCCAGATAGCTCAGCGGATTAAAGCCCCTGCTTAGGCAGAGGCAGGATGTGCTGTGCCTCCCACTCCATACAATCCCCCCCACCCCGGGGGGGGGCTGAGACTGTGATTGAGACTGGGCAGCCCCCTGTAATCCCAGCACTTGTGAGGCTAAAAGCAGGAGGATCACTTTGAGTCCGATCTTGCAGACCTTGTACTAAACATGTATATTAAAAAAGTCATGTATGGATCCTCTCCCTTAAATTTATCCATCAGTAGAGCTTGGTATCATATATGATTTTCAGCTCGTCTCTTTCCTCCAGCCTTCTTGATCTATTCATGTCATTTGTACCCTGAACAGCAAATATTTTGAAATTACCTAGATTATTGTCATTCGGAGATGCTATTCTTTTTTTTTTTTTTTTTTTTTTTTTTTTTTTTTTTTTTTTTTTTTTTTTTTTTTTTTTTTTTTTGCTTTTTGAGACAGGATCTCACTGTACAGTTCAGGCTGGCCTTGAGCTCAGTTTTGTAGCCCAGGCTGGTCTTGAACTCACACTGATCCTCCTGCCTCAGCCTCTGGAGTGCTGGGGTTACAGGCGTGTGCCACCACGCCCAGCTGGAGATGCTATTCTGAGTACAATTATTTTCCAGAGTTCTCTGGAATAGAGGATGGACTCAAGACTCGAGTAGAGTTGGACTCTCCGTAACTGACTGCCCGTGACTGATTTTTCTCCAGACCACCGTGAGACTCACACAGGAGCAGGTCACGGCCTGCTCCACCCCTCTGGAGTAAGCAGCTGGGCTGTGCTTTCTTGCAGATACCAGCCTTTCTCATTGAAATAAATTTTCTTTGTGAGTGAGCCAGGCCAGTGACTTTTTTCCTGTGATGTCTCAGAAAGCAGCAGCCTTATGTTTTCTTGTTCTAATTTTAGTATACCTTTGTAGTCCATGACAATTAGCATTGTCTTGGTCAGTAAATACACAAAGTCTGGTGAATTTTATTTCCATTTTTCTCCTGTGATCGATCCTCTGTCCTCTTCCTCAGACTTAATTTATAGAGTATATAAGAGTTTCTTGGAATGATGAAGAGGGTTCTGAGGGTCCACCTTGCTCTAAGATGTTTTGGTTTAGTAGATCAGAAATTTAAAGGGATTTTGTTGTTGTTTAGCATTTGTGGGTATCAAAATCAGGGTTCAACACATGCTAGCAAGTGCTTAGTAACTGAGCTATGTCACCAACCTGAAATCTGCCCCTTAAATTACACTTTGGGGAACACTGCCCATGGGGATGGAGAGGGAGAAGCTTCTGACACTTGTCAGGAAGACTTAACACCTGTAGGACTGAAAGAAGTCCGCAATGTACTGATGTTTCGCTCAAGTGCAATTACACCATGGTCATTGTACTCCTGTCGTTCTCTTCAAATGTATAAAACCCTTAGATGTGGGTACCTGGTTTGCATTCCAGTGCCATATCACTGTGCCCTTCCATGAGGAGCTGGGCACTAGAGCTGCACTACCAACGAGTGGTGGCCACTGTGGAGTCAGCTGCATGGCGATCATGCTGAGTCTGCCCTGAGCCAGAGCCAGGACCTGCATTTTAAAAAGATCTTGGGGTCTGAGAAGCCCCAGTCTAGCAAATTATCAGATCACTGTGACTTTCTATCTCACTTTTAATTCTTCTTTATGCATTTTTAAAAAAAAAAAAAGGATGAAAGATTTTAATTACAAAATTTTTAAAAAGAGAGGAGCCTCCCAGACTCCCAAAATGTGCTGTTTGTCGCTGATGACTTTTAAATTGGGGGTGGTGGTTGTAATGTGATTTCATTCACCCTCTAGTTACTTTTTCACAGAAGAGATCATTGAGATCTATAACTATGACCACTTATCTCCAGTCCTTACTGTAAGCTTCCTGTAGGCAATGAAGGACCTGAGTCTTCACTGCCTAGCCTATTTCTTAACACATAAGTAAGTGCTTCAAAAACCTTGAATGGAAATAAAATCTACTATTCACTTACCTGAGTCATAGCCATCCTAAGAGTTTAAGCTCAAGGTTCCTTCATACCATAAATATTTCTCTAGTTATTTCAGTCACAACCTCTCCCTTTAAGTACATGCCACTTACTTGATACTTAGCACTCATACACACCAGTGGAGACATCAATTTATCTTTATTGTATATCTCTCATGATCCTCATTAAATCTGTAGGAAGCTATCTCATTTTATATGTTTTATGTCAATTTACAAAGTAGGCATACAGAGGGCCAGTGAGATAGCTTAGTGGACTAAAGTGTCCACTTAGGCAAGCTTAGGTAAGCTTAGGCAAATGCAGGGAACGTGGTTCGATGGCTGGCATCACACACTGTGCCAGCCCTGCTCCCATGACAGGCTGAGCAGGCCAGAGACCAGGTGTCGTGGTGGGCACCTGTAATCTCAGCACTGGAGAGGCTGAAAACAGGATCACTATGAGTCTGGGCTACATGGTAAGACCCTGTAACAACCAAAAACATTTTTTAAAAAGTAGGCATACATATATTTGTTATTATGGAGACAATCTACAAATGCCTATTATCCTTCAAGTATTTTTCTCTGGTGCAAAAATTATGAGCCACTAACATCTAAACAGCTCCCCCAGTCATGACCCACTGATCTTTGATTCATTTTGGTATTGGAGACTAGACCTTACTATGTATTCTAGGCTGATGTCAACCAGAAGCAGGGCTCCTGGCTCAGCCTGCCTGCTGCTGGGGCCACAGCTGCACAGCACCATGCCTGACCTTATTCACAGATCCTAAGGAAACATCTGTTTATATCTAAAATATGCTTTCAGAATTTTCAAGTGATTTGGCTGCAGCTTCGCCCAACTCAAGTTATTTAGGGATATAGGTAATAATTCATGCGTTTTTGAGTATATTTTCCTGATCCATTATTTTCACTTTAAAACTAGTCATATATTACTCCAAAACACATCGATGGCATGTCAAGTTTTAACTCCCTCAGCCATAGATGTGTTAATAGCATCAGCATAGCTGTGAGAATGTTTTTAATAAATCATTCAGCTCTTTTTAAAAATGCACTTTACCCTACTTATTATACAAGCCGTCTCTAGCTGTCCTATAGATGGCAGCATTGAGTAACATATTTTAATAGGTGGCTCTCCGGCTCCTGTGAATTTCCAGTTACAAGTGACTTACAGTACCATTACAATGCGCCACAAGACTAATTCAGCGTAAGATGACAGCATAATACCACATGTATCTGCTCAACATTACTTCCGTTCGATTCTACAAAAGCGTCTCCTCTGTGTGTTATATAAACCAAGAGTGAATTTGCATTTCTAGAGTTATTTGAATCCATTAATAAAAAGGTAGGGGAACAATTCAACGTAACTATAGTATGATTATAGTAAATATTAAGCCCCTCAAGGTTTGGTAGTAAAATATTAGCAAGACCAGAAAAAGATGGTAACAACACCCTATGCTCAGCGATTATCTTCCACATGAAATTCATTGGTCCGAATGGAATTCGTCACAGCAATCTGGCTTTGAAGATCTCCATCGAATACTGTAGCCACATACATCGTGTTTTTCTAGTAATGTCCTTTACCACTGAGAGATTAAAAAAGCGTTTCTAGTAACAGTCGGGTTTCTGTTATTGTTTGTTTGTGTTACTGGGGGCTCAACTTTGAGCCCTTAGAGAGTTAGGCAAGTATCGTACCACGGAGCTCCAGCCCCAGCTCCAACAATCGGGTTTAGGTAATCTAAACCTTAGACTTCTCAGAATAAATGCAAAACATTTGCAAATTAAATGGATCTTTCAGTTTTCCTCTCCTTCCAGGAAATAGTGTTTAATTTCTCATAGAGATAAATGCCCTTTATTTAACCTTTTTACCTCCTGAAAGGGGTTGGGGGAGGGGTAAGGAGAAAATCAGTTCGAAAAGTAAAACTGAATTTGAGTTCTTTTCCTACAAAATCTGAAATGCCCGCCCACCCTCCGGTAACTATCAAGCCTGTGAAAAACCCTTTGGCCTTATCTAAATTACACTGTTACTGGTAAACAACTCCCTTATTATCTTTCTTTCGTCTTGCTAGGGGTAAAATCTCTCCGAGAGTTACACTTCGGCGCTAACTTCGGGCGTCTCTGCCCCAGACTACCCGGCGGTCGCCGGGAAGCGCTTTGCAACCCTAGCGTGGCGCCCCGGTTACTGCTGCCTGGTTACCGCTTCCAAACGATGTGCTATTTATAGCCTTGCCGTGGTGGGCACGTGTGCCCACATCACCACTCTGACAGCGGGGAGGCGGGGGTGGGGTGGGGAGAGGAGGGCTTTCCAGTCAACATGTGTCCTCGAATAATAGACTGAGCAGCTTGAGGAGAGGCTGCGTGAACCCGCAACAGGAGACAGCAGGAACCAGAGGTTCCCAGGCTTCAGTGGGGAAAAGCCCCTCTGCTGATGCTGCGACCTCCAGTTCACGCGTGGAAAACCGCTGCTGGCGCCTATGGTTCTTTTTCTCCTTCCTTAGCTTTTTTTTTTGCTTTCCTCTACGCTTTGCAACCTACCTTGGTACCCTCACCCTCTCCCAACAACTGCTGCAGTGCGACATTTGAAGGGCAGGGAGCCCCACCAATCAGCTGGCTTCCCCGGCAAACTCGCACCGCCTCCTCGTACCCGCTTTAGGCCCAGGCGCGCTCCCAGGCGACCCAGACCTTGCTGGCCATCGAGCACGCGTAGTGCCCGGCTGCTGCGTCTGCCCGCGAGCATCCTGCAGTGCCTGCGAGAGGGGCGGCCCCGCACAGAAAGGGGCGGAAAGCCCAAACAGGTCTGGATCGAGTAAAAAAAATAAAATAAAATAAGGTCGCATTAAACAGAGTAGCAAATGTCATCTTTGTAAGTCTTTGATACCACGCTGTGCTAGTAGGGACAAACTGCTTATTATAAGTCACCTTTAGCACACCCCCCGCCCTGAAAACCCCAACTTTGTCTGGGGTGAGACTGACCCCAAAGATAGCTGAGCAGGAGCCTCCGCTACTCTCAGGTCCCGGACCCGCTCTGCTCGCGAAGTACCCATTTGCCTGTACGGCTGAGCTGGCACCATCGTGTTTTCTCCCGCTTATCCTTGTGGTCAAGGTTAAAAATTTATAGGGTGGTTCAGTGGGTGTGGAGGTTGTGTGTAAAACGCTTCAGCCACTATTTGCACAGTAGGGTTTTGGTCTTAGGAGTCCTCCTCTGCAGATCCTTAACAATTTTTTTTTGTTGTTTTATTTTTTTAATCAAATAAGCTTGGGAATATTTGGAGCATCTCATCTCCGCCCCCATCCTATTCCCTCTGCTCTGGGTTCGAATAGCCGCTCCGCGACGTTCAGGGGAAAAGGGAGAAACCGTGATCTGCCCATTTGCTCCCTAACTGCCCAGCCAACTAATCCCACAGTGCCAGACGGGAGACTTCTTGGAGACCCCTATGCCGCTTTTGGAGTGAACAAACCCCACCTCATTGCTCTGGGGGAGTACCCCTCTTCCTCTGAGGTACTCATGGAAGCAAATCCAGGGCGGCAGGCTGGCCCAGAAGTCCCTTAGAAATCCTTATAAAAATTTAGATCTCTATGGCCTCTGCCACCCTGGAGCCGAAATCCCCGCTTTTCCATTTCTCGGGAGGAGGAGAAGCCTCCCTCCCCAGGGGTCGGTCTTACCTGCTAGGTAAGACCAGCCCAGCCTGCGCACCCCCTCCTCCCGGGGCTCTCCCTCTCGGGGCTCCGCAGCCGCAGTGCCCCCCCCGCCGCCCCCACCCTCACTCCTGCGTCTTTCCGAGCTCACCGCCTCCCGTTTTCCCAGACTCCCCTCGCGCTTTCGGGTAGCCACCCAAACCCCCCCCCGCCCCCCGCCCCGCGCCCGCCCCGCGCCTGCACCCGCGCCCGCCGCGGGGATTCCTGCGGGCCGGGGGCGCCCTGGGTGGCGCCGAGCCGGGACTGCCGGCCGCGCAGGGGCGCTGCCAGCGCGCTACGCAGAGAGCGGGCGCCTCTGCGGCACGGCCGGGGGGCGGAGAGGGGCGGGCGCGGGGCGGGCTCGGCCCGGAATGTAGAGACCCGGGCTGGAGCCTCCCGGCGGTGGCCCGGCGGCCGGGCGCGGAGGCTCCGTCACGTGTTTTTCTCCTCGCAGTGAGACGGCGGCGCGGCCGGAGGGGGCCGGCGCGTAGATCCAGACGGCGGCGCTTGTTTTGGTTGGGGCTCTCGGCAACTCTCGGAAGGGGAGAAGGAGGAGGGCGAGGAGGAGGAGATGGGAGGGGAGAAGAAGTAACTGCGGCGGCTGCGCCTCCCGGGGACCGGGCGTCTTCCCCGAATCCTGCCCCAGCCTCCCCTCGCCTCCTCCCTCGCCCGCTCCCCCCCTCCCCTACCGACTCGAGCGAGGGGCAGGGATGAGCCTGTCCCTCCGGACCGTCCCCGCCTGCCCAGTAGCGTTTCGCATGGAAAAGCCACTTTCCCCGCCCGCCGAAATGGGCTCCAGTGTGGGCTGCAGAGGACGCGTCCGCGGACGGTGGCAGCGACAGCCGCAGCGCCGCGGTCTCCGCGATTGAGCTGGTATTTGGGCGGCTGGTGGCGGCGGGGACGGTTGGGGGTGGGAGGAGGCAGAGGAGGCGGCTAAGGAGGAGGAGGGAGAACCCCGTGCAACGTTGGGACTTGGCAGCCCGCCTCCCCCTGCCCAAGGATATTTAATTTGCCTCAGGAATCGCTACTTCCAGAGGGGAACTCAGGAGGGAAGGCACGCGCGCGCCTGGAGGGGCCACGCGGGGACCCTAGCCGCTGCTCCCTCCCTGTGCGGGACTCAGCGGAGGAGGAGAGAGATGCATCTTCTCTGTTTTTCGGCTGTGGCGGCCGAGAGACTTGGCTCTTGTAGGATCGTAGCTGCGCTCACCGCGGACGCACTGCCTCCCCCTTGGGCATGAAACACCCGTGAACTCCGGCCGCGTTATCTTCCCCTACGCGGCCACTGCGTCCTCCTTTAGCGGCCCCTCCCTCCCCAGCGCGGGGGAGGCGGCGTGGATTTGGGAACCTGGGTTTCTGCTGCCTCCAGCCCTGTTTGCATGTGCGGGGCCGCGGCAAGGAGCCTCCGCCCCCCACCCAGTTGTTTTTCGGCACCTCCCTCTGCTCCACGGCGGTGGCAGCGGCAGCATGGCGAGCCCACCGGATACCGAGGGCTTCTCGGACGTGCGCAAGGTTGGCTACCTGCGCAAACCCAAGAGCATGCACAAGCGATTCTTCGTGCTGCGGGCAGCCAGCGAGGCTGGGGGCCCGGCGCGTCTGGAGTACTATGAGAACGAGAAGAAGTGGCGGCACAAGTCGAGCGCCCCCAAACGCTCGATCCCCCTGGAGAGCTGCTTCAACATCAACAAGCGGGCCGACTCCAAGAACAAGCATCTGGTGGCTCTCTACACGCGGGATGAGCACTTTGCCATTGCGGCCGACAGCGAGGCCGAGCAAGACAGCTGGTACCAGGCTCTCCTGCAGCTGCACAACCGTGCCAAGGGCCACCACGACGGTACTGCGGTCCCTGGAGCCGGAGGCGGTGGGGGCAGCTGCAGTGGCAGCTCTGGCCTTGGGGAGGCCGGGGAGGACTTGAGCTATGGAGATGCGCCCCCAGGACCTGCGTTCAAAGAGGTCTGGCAGGTGATCCTGAAGCCCAAGGGCTTGGGTCAGACAAAGAACCTGATTGGCATCTACCGCCTCTGCTTGACCAGCAAGACCATCAGCTTCGTGAAGCTGAATTCAGAGGCAGCAGCTGTGGTGCTGCAGCTGATGAACATCAGACGCTGTGGCCACTCGGAGAACTTCTTCTTTATTGAGGTGGGCCGTTCTGCAGTGACAGGGCCTGGGGAGTTCTGGATGCAGGTGGATGACTCGGTGGTGGCCCAGAACATGCATGAGACCATCCTGGAAGCCATGCGGGCTATGAGCGATGAGTTTCGCCCCCGCAGCAAGAGCCAGTCCTCATCCAACTGTTCCAACCCCATCAGCGTCCCCCTGCGCAGGCACCATCTCAACAACCCTCCGCCCAGCCAGGTGGGACTGACGCGCCGGTCTCGCACGGAGAGCATCACCGCCACCTCCCCAGCCAGCATGGTGGGCGGGAAGCCAGGGTCCTTCCGCGTGCGCGCCTCCAGCGACGGTGAGGGCACCATGTCCCGTCCAGCCTCGGTGGATGGCAGCCCTGTGAGCCCTAGCACCAACAGAACCCATGCCCACCGGCATCGGGGCAGCTCCCGCCTGCATCCACCGCTCAACCACAGCCGCTCCATCCCCATGCCTTCCTCGCGCTGCTCGCCTTCGGCCACCAGCCCTGTGAGCTTGTCGTCCAGCAGCACCAGCGGCCACGGCTCCACTTCGGACTGCCTCTTTCCAAGACGCTCGAGCGCTTCTGTATCTGGCTCCCCGAGTGACGGCGGTTTCATCTCTTCCGATGAGTATGGCTCCAGTCCCTGTGATTTCCGAAGTTCTTTCCGCAGCGTCACCCCAGATTCCCTGGGCCACACCCCGCCAGCCCGAGGAGAGGAGGAGCTGAGCAACTACATCTGCATGGGTGGCAAGGGGGTCTCCGCCCTGACGGCTCCCAATGGTCACTACATTTTGTCTCGGGGTGGCAATGGCCACCGCTACATCCCAGGAGCTGGCTTGGGCACCAGCCCAGCCTTGGCTGGGGATGAAGCAGCCAGTACTGCAGACCTGGATAATCGGTTTCGGAAGAGGACTCACTCAGCAGGGGCGTCCCCTACCATATCGCACCAGAAGACCCCCTCACAGTCCTCAGTGGCTTCCATTGAGGACTACACAGAGATGACGCCTGCCTGCCCACCAGGAGGTGGCAGTGGAGGCCGACTGCCCAGCTACAGGCACTCCGCCTTTGTGCCCACCCACTCCTACCCCCAGGAGGGCCTAGAGACGCACCCCACGGAGCATCGTGGTGGTGCCCACCACCGCCCTGACACCTCCAGCCTCCACACGGACGATGGCTACATGCCCATGTCGCCAGGGGTGGCCCCTGTGCCTGGCAACCGAAAGGGCAGCGGGGACTATATGCCCATGAGTCCCAAGAGCGTGTCTGCCCCGCAGCAGATCATCAACCCCATCAGACGCCATCCCCAGAGAGTGGACCCCAACGGCTACATGATGATGTCTCCCAGCGGCAGCTGCTCCCCTGACATCGGAGGTGGGTCGAGCAGCAGTGGCAGCATTAGTGCCGCCCCTTCGGGTGGTAGCTATGGGAAGCTCTGGACCAATGGAGTTGGAGGCCACCACTCGCACACCCTGGCTCACCCCAAAGCCCCTGTGGAGAGTGGTAGCGGCAAGCTCTTGCCCTGTACAGGTGACTACATGAACATGTCGCCAGTTGGAGACTCCAATACCAGCAGCCCCTCAGACTGCTGTTATGGCCCCGAGGACCCCCAGCACAAGCCTGTCCTCTCCTACTACTCACTGCCACGGTCTTTCAAACACACCCAGCGCCCTGGGGAACTGGAGGAAGGTAGCCGGCATCAGCACCTCCGCTTCTCCTCCAGCTCTGGTCGTCTTCTCTACACTGCAGCTGCAGAAGACTCTTCCTCGTCCACCAGCAGCGACAGCCTGGGTGGGGGCTACTATGGGGCGAGGCCGGAGCCTGGCCTCCCACACCCCCACCACCACGTCTTGCAGCCCCGTCTGCCCCGAAAGGTGGACACAGCTGCCCAAACCCACAGCCGCCTGACCCGGCCTACAAGGCTATCCCTGGGGGATCCTAAGGCCAGCACCTTACCTCGGGCTCGGGAACAGCAACCACAGCCACCCCTGATGCACTCTCCAGAGCCCAAGAGCCCAGGGGAATATGTGAATATTGAATTTGGGAGTGACCAGCCTGGATACTTGTCTGGTCCCATGGCTTCCCGCAGTGGCCCTTCTCTCCGATGTCCCTCTCAGCTCCAGCCAGCTCCCAGAGAGAAAGAGACTGGCACCGAGGAGTATATGAATATGGACCTGGGCCCTGGCCGGAGGGCAGTTTGGCAGGAGGGTGGTGGGGCTGAGATGGGAAGAGCCGGTCCTGCACCTCCGGGGGCCGCTAGTGTTTGCAGGCCTACTCGGGCAGTGCCCAGCAGCCAGGGTGACTATATGACCATGCAGATGGGCTGTCCTCGTCAGAGCTACGTGGACACCTCGCCCGTCGCGCCCGTCAGCTACGCTGAGATGCGGACAGGAATTGCAGAGGAGGTGAGCCTGCCCAGGGCCACTGCAGCCACTCTCCCCGCATCCGCAGTAGCCTCTGCTTCTCCCACGCCACCTCCAGGAGCGGCCGAGCTTGCTGCCCACTCCTCCCTGCTGGGGGCTCCACAAGGACCTGGGGGTGCAAGCGCCTTCACCAGAGTGAGTCTCAGTCCCAGCCGCAACCAGAGTGCCAAAGTGATCCGCGCAGACCCACAGGGGTGTCGGAGGAGGCACAGCTCAGAAACCTTCTCCTCAACACCTACTGCCACCCGGGTGGGCAACACGGTGCCCTTTGGAGGGGGGGCTGCGGTCGGGGGGAGCGGTGGTGGCAGCAGCAGCAGCAGCGAGGATGTGAAACGCCACAGCTCTGCATCTTTTGAGAATGTGTGGCTAAGACCCGGGGAGCTAGGGGGAGCCCCCAAGGACACAGCCCAAGTGTGTGGGGCAGCTGGGGGTTTGGAAAATGGTCTTAACTACATAGACCTGGATTTGGTCAAAAACTTGAAACAGCGGCCTCAGGAGCGCCCCCCTCAACTGCAGCCTCCCCTGCCCCCGGCCCCTCATCAGCCCCTGGGCGGCAGTGAGAGCAGCTCTGCCAGCCGCTCCAGCGAGGATTTAAGCGCCTACGCCAGCATCAGTTTCCAGAAGCAGCCAGAGGACCGCCAGTAGTTCGCCTGGACACCACAGCAGGTGCGTTTCGTGGGGGTCAGGGTTGTGAGACAGAACTGCTTTAACCTTGTGCTTGAAGTCTGTGCTCCACCCCTGCCCCTTGCTGCTCCTTCCCACTGCTTCCTTGGAGAGAATGCCTAGGGGTTCGGGGCTGGGCATTCAGGTACCCCACAACACCTGGCTGACAGTCCGCCAAGTGTGTAGGAGCAAGCAGCTTCAGGAGGGCTTTTGCCTTTGAGAGTCCCAAGTGAAGTACTTCACTGTAGTGTTTTAAAAACTTTTAAAACATATAATAGCATTTCTGATGTTTGTCAAGTTCACGTACATATACAGAAGAAGCTTCATCCTATTGCTGACCTTGTCTTCTAACTATATTATAGTAAGGTCAGCGGCTGGAAGGGACTGATGTATGAATATACTTATTAGTACAGAGGCTAAGCCCTTACTTAAGTTTCCCAGAGCTCTGAAGAGTGATCTTACTCAGTTGTTGTGCGTACTTTTGCTCTGTGATTTCACAATACCAAGGCCACATTAACAGCAGCAGGAAACATTAATTTTTATTCCTGCTGGCCTAAAAAAATCCAAGAGTCACAGCTTTATAGGCATACATACTTAGGAATACTCATCTACGATCCCTTGAGTAAGTAATTATAGGTGACATTTTCTTTCTGTTCTTGTACCAGGATTTGTGAAATATTTTTCACACACCAAACCACCATCTCCCAGGCATGGCTGCTTTTTATACAGGATGTGCAATAAACTGAATGCGCCTGGGACCCATTATGAGTTAAGAGTTACGGAAGTTGGTCCCAGCACGTCTGTCTTGCAGTTGTCTGCTCTTGCCCCGAAGCATCACACGTTTCATGTGTGGGCTACTGTACATCTTCCATAAAATTACTTTACATTTTTATGGTGAAAAGAAGGTGCTAACCTTACGTTAAAGAAAGGGAAGCTATGTTGTTTTGGTTTGTACTGAAGAGGGGGGCAGTGAACTGTGTACTGGTCTTCACTCTTAGGTTGTTTGTTGTTCTTTAAGTTCAAGGGTAGATGCCTCAGAAATGTTGAAAGTTGGCTTTAGGGCTTCTGTGGTTAAGGCTGTATTGAAAATGAAAAACATTTGCAATAGGAAATTAGGCTGCTCTTTGCTCTCTGAGCTTGTTTTCTAGTGGTCATAATTGTGGGTAGAAAAAGAGTATAGTTTGCAAATAATGTGATGAGCTGGCAGTGTAGACATTTTTAGCATTTGGAAACACTTTATTCGGACAGACTGATTATATTGTGTTTTTGAAATGCTGCACAAAATGAGGTTTTAACAGCATTTCTCTTTCTTGTTATGTGCCCATTCATAAGAAATTGTCTTGAGTTCCTATCAGTAGGTAGGAATTAGTGAATTATGTGGTCAGTCTTCTTGAACCTGGACACCTGACCAGCTTCATCCTGTATGTTGAAGAATAAAGTACTGATCCATGAATATTCAAATTAAAGTTTTAGGTGATAATGCTATGAAAAGCACATAGGTAGTTAGTCCTGATCTCAGCATTGTTTTCCATCATTCACTGGATGAGGGATTTAATTGTGCATGGCAATGGAAAATTCCTGGTTATCTCAGGTGGTGTTTTGGGGGGGAGATTCCTGTTCCACTTTACCCACTTGGATTGTAAAATGCTTCATTTATTACTTAATGACAATTCGAAGCAAAGAAGCCCAACTAAACTAAAATTTTGCTTGTGAAGGAGTTGAATGAAGAGGCTAAGAAACAAATAGCTTTCCTTCACATTTTTTTTAACTTGTAGAATAAATAATGTTTGCCTTGAACAAACCAACCAGGTAATCAAGAGACTTAAAATCCCTGATAAAATGCAAACCAAACCAAAACAAATCCAACCCCAACCTGCTAGTCTTGGCTTTCTTGGGAAGTCTTCTCTAGGAAAATCATAGGATTTTTATCCCTAAAAATCCTGAAGTAGCACTGGACCATGCTTTGGCCCTATCATAAAAAAAAAAAAAAAAAAAAAAAACAAAAAAAAACAGTGAGTAAGGGTGTATTTGTAAGAGGTAAAAATGTGTCATAAATTGGACCCCAAAGACTACCTGCTGTACTGACATCCTCAATGCTGGTAGCTTGCCTCCTTTGCCCTCTTAGGTTTAAAGAGGATATTTATCAGTATTCATCTGAAACAGAAAAAAGTCAGACCTGTCAGTGGCAAGCAGGTTCTGCCCAAAACAAGTAGGTTAAAGTTTGAGAAAACACTGTTTTTCGAACTTCCTTAGCAACTGCAGTCTTTGCAGCAGGTAAAACCTAAAACAGATTGGGAAGAATAAAGATGAGGAATGTGTGCTCTTTCGCCTAGCCTGTCTGTCTTTTGCACATCTCTGTTCAGTATTTTTTGCTGTCCTTTGAAGGACATTCGCGTGCGCGGGACGCGGTGGGTCTAGCCACCTTTGCTCGGTTTCTCCTTTCTCCTGCTCACCTTTGTGTCTCCTGCATTTAGTTCTGACCCGCGGGATTATTTTACACTACCGCTCCCTCCCATTCCCTTTGTTTCCCACCTCTTATTTCTTGTTCCGGGCCCTGGCTTTTGTTGTTGTTTTGTTTTACAATTTCGCCGTGGAGTACTTGTGGCCTGCTCCCTGGAGGGGTTCATGGGGAGCCCCTAGGACAGCAGCCCTGTCACCTCGGGTCAGCGTGCACCTCCAATTCGTCTTGTAGTTTTGATAGGGCAGCTGGACAGAGGGCGGGCTGCAGCGTATCTATGAGGTTCACTTTTATTTTGCCATTCTGTTGTTATGCTCCGCCCCCTTAAAAAAAAGAATTTTGCCATTTCTCGTCTTTTCATTGCTTTTTCCACCCCCGATTTCAAGGGTTCCACCCTCTGCTCGGTTCCCTCCTTTTCGCCTTCTCCCCGTTCTCTTCTCCCACTGGCCTTCCGAGCAGACGCAGACCTCCTCCGCCCTGCCACCTTCCCTTTCAGGGGTCACCTCTGCTTCCTGCATTCCTCCCTTTTATTTGGTACTGGCTTTCCGGCCCTGCGTCCCTCCTGTCTGGGGGTGGGGAATCTGCCGGAGGTCTTGGGGTCTCGGCACCCTCGCTAGTCTCTGGCGTCGGAGCCTCTTCCCAGGCCACGTGGTGGGCAGTGGCGAGCGAGGCCACGCCCCCCGACTCCGCGGGGCGGCCCTGGCCAGGCGGGCGGGGCGACTGGGTGCAGATTGGCCCCCACCATAGCCAATCATAATGAAAAGTGGCTGGCTGGGGGCGGGGCCTGATGCGGGGGCGGGGCCGGCGACGGGCCAAGCGTCCCCGGCTGCTCTCCTACCAGGCTCTGTCCCCTTTCCCTCCCCTGGGCCCGGCGAACTGAGCCAACCTGGCTTCCTACCCCGCCCCCATCGGAGGCTGTGATGCCCGCGGCCCTATTCGTGCTTCTAGACCACAATCTCAAGAATGAAAGAGCCCAACCAGCCGGTTGACGGAGGCCGGAAACACACTTCCTCTTATTTTTAATTGAGAAAAATTCAGGCTGTGACCATGTGACGTGCCCCATTTTGTTTCCCTCCTGTCTTTACTATGGTTTACTACGACGCCACGTTCCTTCATCTTCCTGTCTTGAAATCCACAAGGAGGAGCGAGCGACAGCACGTGGCTGTGGGATTGATGGGGTTAGCTCGCGATTCTTACATTTACATCTCCTGGGAGCAAGAAGGAAATGCAAGCGCTGGGGCTGGCACCGTTTGGGGTCATTCGGAGACAAAAAAAAAAGAAAAAAAAAAAAGAAAAAAAAAAAGAAATCCTTTGACTTGAAAGTACCGCAGGCTCTGTGCGCTTTATTGAGCACCTGCAGTTTGCGAAGCAGCACAGCTAGACTGGGATCAAGGAAAATGCTCTTTGCTGGCCTGCAGAGAACTCAGAAAAAGAATATGTAGGCAATAGCTTGCAGACCCGTGAGAATCCCGTAACTCCAGTAAACAGCTGGAGGGATGTGATCCTTAGCAAAGTTTAGAGAAGTGCTGCTGACGTTCTCAAACACAAGATTATTATTATTGTTATTAATTTATTTTTTGCCAGTGATTGCCAATCATGTCTGGCTTTGAAGTTCTGAAGGCTTCCTAGATTTGAGTTACACCTCTCGTGACAGAATTTTGTGAGATGGATTAGAATATGGCATAGAAAACGTTTTCAGGTTTGTGTTTCCTAAAGACAGCGAGAAAGCGAAATTCTACGCCCGTGTTGTCTCCTCCCTCTGCAACAATCATTTATCAGCAGCCTGCACTCTTCCTCATCTTAGTTCCAAGCTCCAAAAGTAGCGCTTTTGTTCTGGTGCAGCTTGACACAGCGTGTGGAAATGTCCCTATAAGGACTCTCGGAGGTGAATAAACCAATACTGCTTCCGAATGGCGAGAGAGTTTCCCTGTTGTCCCAGAATATGCTGAGTGTTTGATCGTCTTAATTTTTTGTCATTGCTTAGGAACTGCTACAAAACAAATCCATAAAAAAATTCCAGAGGTTGTATTTATCTTAATGTCTTCTTACCACTATTTCTAATGTTGCCATAATGAAAGGGACTTGGGATCCCGGAAGGGCATGCCGCTATTTTTGTTTTGTTTTCTTTATCAAAATGCCTGGAAACTACTTTGGTGCTATCTTGGATGATGCATTGGGAAAGGCAGCTCCTGCGAGCCAGAGATCTCAGCTTCTAACCAAGCCTGTGCCCTTTACCAGCCAAGTGACCTTGAGTGAGTCTCTTAACTCCCCTGAACCTATTTCCTCATCTGTAACTTGAGAATTTTGTTCTAAATTATTTTAACCTCCTTCCTAGCTCCAAACACTGGAATGTTTTGCAGAGGTTGACTAATATTCTTTAATGGGGTCATTTGTGATGGGGAATTCTTTGAAGAAGCTGCTGATGGGGTCACAATAAAGTGCACTGGAGTATCCTTTTTCCTCCTTTTCTAGTCCTGACATCACATTCCTCTTTGGGCCCTTGAAGAACACCTTCTGTTTGATTCAGTGGTGTTTTACATTTCTTGTTTGAGAGGGAGATATTTTGCCTTAAGGTTTTCCTTAAGGCAAACTCTCCTGGTTGGATTAGTCCATGTTTTGGAACCATGTCTAGATTGATGTAGGCTTCTCTCTTTTGCCTTTTTTAAAAAATAAATTACAAGAGGTTTTATTCTTTTTTTGGTGCCGAGGACCGAACCCAGGGCTTCCAGCTCGCTAGGCAAGCATTCTACCGCTGAGCCAAATCCCCAGCCCCTTAAAAAATAAATTAAACAAATAAGTAAACAAATGAATGCATAGGAAAGCAAGTAACCTACTTGTTCTTGCTTTATGAGATCAGCTGGTGAGAACCGTCTCAACCCTTAATATAAGTCCAGCTTTAACCAGTGCATTTTGTGACACTGTGTAATATTTACTCCATAGGGAATCTTCTCTTTCTGTGGTGGTCTGCTTATGGATAATGCTCATTACTGTACCATCGTGGTTCTCCAGTGAGATAGCCATGTGAGTGAATGGACAGGAAATCCGAGAAGCCAGCTGGGGATTACAGAAAGTCTTGCATGATTTTGGTGCAGTTTTATTTTTCTCTTGTTAGGTGAAAATCACTGTCCGACTCAACCACTCTACAGACAGAGTTATCCCGTCCAGCTTAGCGTGTGTGAGCTTTTGGAGCTGTCGCTAGCTGTTAAGATATGTAGACTCCTGTAGACTCTTCTTGACTGCCTGAGGATTATGTTGGCTTTGGAATTGCCAAAATATTTGGAATCTCCCAAGCTGTTCTTGCCTCCTCGTAGGTTTTGCAGATCACTAGGGTAGTCCGGTGACTTTCATTTAGAGCTCTGTTCACCTAATCTTTTCTCATCCAACTACTCAGATTTCCTAGCTGCAAAGTATATAAATGGTTCCTTTTATTTTGGTGGGTTGGTAATTAAGCATAATGGAGCACTTCACAATTTTAGGGTTTTGTTTTGTTTAAAGGAAGCCATTTCCTCAATTATTTCCTCATGTTCGAGAATTACTGGAAATTGTATTCAAGGAAAATAGCTTCTTGTGAACTTGGTTTGAGGTCAGTTTTATGCTTGAAGTTCTGTAACTTCACACTAATATTTCTGTTTTGATTTTAAAATCATAGGTACTCTGCCAGTAATAATTTTATACTAGATATATGATTTATTTGTTTACCTTATGAGACCATAGCCATGTGGCACATGTTGAAAACACTTTTGCAAATGTTATTGAGGGCCTGGCGGGATGGCTCAGTGGTCTAAAGCGCCTGCTTGGGAAAGCTTGGGCGGCTTCAGGGACCGCGGTTCGATCCCCGGCACCACATGCTGGGCCAGCCCTCCCCTCGGGGCAGGCTGAGCCGGTCATAAAAATGAATGAATAAACAAACAAAGGTTCTGAAACAAGAATAAAAAAATAATAAATAAAAAAAAATAATAATAAAAAAAAAGAAAATGTTATTGAAACATGTTTAGAAATGTAACCACATGGAATTTTAATGTAATGACACGGTGACATTTGTGTGGTTTAATAACAGTATACTAATTTCAAACTAAGGTGAAATATTTGTAATAGTTATTGTAAGACCTCAAAGACTGGTTGGCTCATCATCGTCACCTACCTGTTTGCTTCTCTTCCTGCTTTCTATTATGGCAGTATCACTATCTTCCCCAAACTTAATTCATAGAAAAGGGGAGAAGATGGATTAGGTAAGTGGCAGGTACTGCTTTCCATGGTGAAACGTTGCTTTCCATTTTAATAATATTCTTGCTTCAGGCTCTGCTACAATGTATTTGTTAAAATAAATGTGACTTGGTAAATGTCATTCGAGCTCTCCAGTGAGCCAGTGATCTTTGAATAATAGCACTTTAAAAGCTGATGCGTTTGTGCCTCTCCAGCTCCTGTTGTTCCCCTCCAGAGCAAGGAAGGCACAGTTGAATAGTTGGGTCAGGCTATGATTTCAGCTCTATCTGTCTTAAATCAGAGAGATTTTGTGGTTTTTATTACTCTATCCAGAATGCTTTATCCAGCAAGTTGTATTTATCATTTCTCTTTTACCATCCTCTATGTTTTTAAAAATTACATGTTAATGTATTCACCCCATCCCTTTTAGGGTTATGTAAAATATTTTGATGCGAGTTCTATGACATTCTCTGACATATTTAGGTCATGTTCTTGAGCAATATCACTTAATCTTGAAAAATTAATACTTACATGTTTTCTCAAATGACCAAAGAGATGTTCTTTTTGCAACTATGTGTAGTGTGGTAAACAATATTTTGCTGAGAAATAATTTTTTGCTTTTAGGAAGATAATGAGATGAAACATGCAAAAAAAAAAAAAAAAATACAGCTGCTATATGCAGGTCCCAGGAATATAAAGCTATTATTAGGTAGTGGATCATCATGTTGAGGCAGGAAGAAAAAACTGATGTGCGGTGCATGACCTGCGACGGGAACCTCCAAATGATGCAGTGAAAACTGATCTCCCAACCTGAAAAGTACCTGGGACGAGTTTGTGTGCTCTCAAACCAAAGAATGAACTTAAGAAACAAACGGAGATAATCAGCAGAACATATTTATTGAGGGAAAGAAAGCTGTCCAAGAGAGGGACAGGACAGGGGTCCCAAATGGGTGTCCTCTTGGAAAGGTGTCTCTTCCAGGCACTTTTTATAGAGGAAAACCATGTGGTGAGGCGGGTCTAAGGTTGTGG
Source organism: Myocastor coypus (assembly GCA_004027025.1). Classification (NCBI taxonomy): domain Eukaryota; kingdom Metazoa; phylum Chordata; class Mammalia; order Rodentia; family Myocastoridae; genus Myocastor; species Myocastor coypus. The sequence continues at coordinate 69,791 of PVJA010000015.1, read as the reverse complement.
AGAAGACATGGGAACTCGCTTAGGTGGGTATGAGGTGGGACAAAAGACTGTAGTCAACGAGTGAGATTACAAGCACCACTGCTCAGGTAAAATAGATTAAATCCAGTGTCTTCTTGTTGGGGGTTGGGTTAGTGACTCAATTGGGCTCTTTCAAGGTGATTGATACCTACTTAGAATATCAATCCTTGGTGCCCATCCCTAGGGAAGTATGTAGCTGTATTTGTTTACTCTTGTCTTGAGACCTGGCCCATGGGTGGAGGAGTGTCTGTCTCTGGCGGCAAAGTCACCTGGTCTTCCATGCCTTCGTTGAGGGCCTGGCCTTGTCTGACTGCCTCTAATATTTCTATCTAATTCAGCTCCCTACAACAATGTGATCTTCTTCAGTGACCACATATCTGTTCATTTAAAACCTACTTGGAGGGCTCTATAGATATTCTTCCAAAAATCCTACTTATCCTTGAATTTTAGGAATTATGGGAATAATTGGAAAGCTCTTAGTAACTGTACTGTAGTATTAGAAGCCATCCTTCTCCTAAGCCCAACATATTTTTAAGTGTAGTTTCTTTGAGAAACATAAACAAACAAACAAAAACATTACTTTAGACTACCAGGCTTTATAATACCTTTTGATCTATTCACACTATTAATTGTTCTTTCCTTTTTGGTATAACCATGCCTGCTGTAAATTTCAAGTAATTTTTTTTTAAAAGGCTTGAGGAAAAAGTAAGGCTTCCTCCTTTCATTGTCTCCCAGTTTCTGTTTTTGTAGGCCATCATCACCTTCACTGCTGGGCTCGTTATCTTCCCAGAGCTGGAGCACTTCTGGATGTGGAAGCTTAGTCACAGAAAGTTGGCTAAAAGCTCCACTACTGAAAATCTTCTTTGGAAGCGTATTGCTCAGGTCCCAGTGTAGTGAAAGAGTTCAGCAGATAACATTCCTTTCACAGCAAACTTTCTACTTTGTAGTTAAAAGGAAAAAAAAGTACTATCTGTTTTTCATGCTTCCTCTGAATCCTTGGGTTTTAAATGTGATGGATCTGGAGTAACGCAATGGAGGGGAAATGGGTTCCTTAAGAAATGGTTTCCTTTAGCAGTGTTGAAGCAGTTGTGCAAGAAAGGAAACATACTGACATTTCAAAGGCCAATATCTTAAATCTTTATTACTTTAATTTCTTATTCTGTTCAATTATGTGCTAGTACTCAGCACTCCTTTCCCAGACTGAATAATTAACTAACTAGTTCTTAGTAAAATGTAGTAGGATTAAGTTTAAAGGTGGAGCATCCTTTGACAAGCTTTTCAGACTTCAAGGTCTTGTATTTATGGAAACTCAAAAGAACCCTTTTAACTGGAGCATAGTATTTTCCCTTTTCACATTCAGGAGCAGTGCATTTTAAGCAAGATTGTGTATAACCAAAGAAATGTCTTGATATTAATGATGCGGCCTTACTTTCTCTCAAGTTATTGCCACTGGACGAGAGTACAATTTAGTCTGTCTTGTTTCTACGCCCATCATTGTCACCTACATCTCAAGTTATTGCCACTGGATGGGAGTACAATTTAGTCTGTCTTGTTTCCTAAAAGGATGCTTGTATTGTTTACACACTGAGCAAAAGAAGTAGCTTCTTTTGTGGTCAAAACATATGAAATAGAACTTTCAAGGGTATGATAGTGAATAACATTTAAATCAGAATTAGCAGTGCTTTGTCTTTTTTGGTGACTTGTATGGATATGCTCATAGCAATAGTACCAAGCATCTTATTGCCTGGAATAAAGAGTAATACAACTGATTAACATGAGAGAGCTTTGATAAAAACCATTAAAGAGTATTGTATGTGACATTATCTAGTTAGCTAGTACCTTTTGAAGTATAAAAAGCTACCACCCAATAAGTACTATAAAACAGCAGTCATTTGTTAGGTCATAGTTCTGTGGCTTGGCGATAAGTGCTGGGCTCAGCTGGGCAGTTCTTGCGTCATCTCGGTACACACGTGTGTTTGAAGTGAGCTGGAGTATGGGTTGGGGGCTGGTTGTCAAAGGTGCCCTTCCTTAGGACTCTTAGAGACTATTAGATGGTGCTTACTGCTGGTAAGGTTGCGAGGAGGAGCCAAGGCTTTAGTAACATAGGTTGAGGTCTTACATATGTTTAGTGCTGTGGGTGGTTAGTGAAAAGATTTGTGCTGTTTGTTTCCTTCCTCCTGTGACTTAGACTAAAGGATTACACTTTCTAACCACTCTCAGGTGGCTGACTGAGGACCTGTGTTCAAACAGTCCTAGAAGGGAACTCTACCAGGGGATAGCTTCCTATTGTCCCTTCCCCAGGGGCTGACGATCCTTTCCCATTTCTGACTGTAGGGAAAAGCAGATGCTTTGTGGAGACAGTGAGGGCTAAGTTAAAAGAGAGCCTGTTCCAGAAGTGCAAGTCACTGATTTTAGAGAGCAAAATGCCAATGCAAAATGCAGCATGTCACTCCAGGCAGAGGCGGCACTTGGGTTAGCTCTGCCCAGCTCTCCCAACTGCCAATATTTACAATTCTCCTTTACCAGAATCTCAAATGCCTAAAATGTTTTTGAGGTTACAGCACAAACCAAAAATGGGACACTGTATCAAATACATTGTGGAAGAAGGGAAGGGCAAACCTTGAAGTTTTATGTGGGCCAGTTGCGTGGTGGTGCTTATGTCGTGATCTTGGCAGCCCCCGGGCTCCCTCCGCTTCCTTGCCCATGTGCCTCCTTCCGGATTCCAGCACACTCTGAACCACAGTTAAACAATAACTTCCTTTCAAAGCTGATCCCATTCCCTCTGGTTAGATTAAGGAATATAAATGTTCCATTTTTAAAAGAATGGATAATGAAATAATTTTTGAAAACACTCTCCCCTGGGTGAGTACCATGAAAATCACTGAGAATATAATTAAAACTTTCCTTTTGGCCATGTAAGAATGTGTGTGTGTGTGTGTGTGTGTGTGTGTTTGAGGTTGGGAAAGAAGGTTAGGGAGCAGAAACTACAGCCTAATAAAAAGGTTACATTCCTAAAACTAGGTCTTTAAAAATATTTTGCAGCTTGAGCCTTGGTGGCTCGCAAGTCCTTACAAGGGATGACCTTCGGAAAGTGCAGAGACTTGTTGTGTCTCGGGCCTTTGAACTCGGTGAAGAATGAGTCTCAAGATGGAAAATGAATGGCTGGTGCTTTTAGCCTCCAGCCTGAAACTCGGGAGGAATGCCATTGTGTCTTCAAAGCCTGCTTCCCACCACGCTGTGTTAGATGGCCTCTTGGAAAACCTCTTTGCATTAGCAAGGGCACAACAAAAACCCATGCCACACAATTCGATCTAATTCACTGGCTCCTTTTAGGGAAATTTTTAATTAATGTGTCCCCTCTGTAGGAAGAGAGCCCCATTTCACAACTCTCTTCCTGCCCTGATAGCATTTACTGTTACATGATAAGGGAATATGAGATGTTTTGTTTTGGTAGAATAAGGAATATTTAAAAAAAAATAGCAGAAGGCATTTAGAAAGAAGTCTTAGCTCTAAAGAGTTTGGATGGATTTCCAGCAGAAGAAAAATTGCATTTACCAAATCAAACCAAACCAAAGAAAAAATCTATTTAAATGACCAGGAAATACATGAAGTGTTTCATTAGCTGGGTTCAAGTGTACCTAAGCAGTACCTGCTTTCTTTCAGGAAGTTCTTGAGAGATGGTGAAACACATGCTTTTGCTGTAGGTGTTGCCTTCATTGACTTTGTTTTCTACTAAAAATTATGAGCTGCTTGAGCGTAGCTTCGCTGTTTGTCTCATGACTCCATGATCTGAATGCGTGCTCATTAAATACTTGCCAAATTGGAAGCATGCTTATCAGCAGTTTGAGGAAGTCCTTGAATTAGGGAACAGCATGGAAAGTCTGTAGGACTGTAGGAAAGTCCCTAGTGAGAGCAATCATGGATATCCCTCAGCATTTTATCCAGCAAGTATTTTAAAATTAAATTCAGATTTGACATATCAATGTATTGAAAATGGTCGAGGAAAATCATAAGGGTCTTTGTAGTCTGTGATGGATATGAAGACTTGGGTGAAGAAGGTAATTACAACTCTATCATTCCTGTGTCTGGAGTTGTGGATGTTACAGACATGCATGCTTCCTCTGTTCCCACAAACCATGCTCTTGAGAGTTGACAGAAACTGCTTTGTTTTGACAGGATTTATTTCTCTGCCTCCTATAGTAGCTCATCAGCTTTTAATGTGCTAATGTACTTGTTCGATGTTAATTGTAGCTTTACTGATCTAGGTCAGAGCATAGAATTTTCACTGCGGTTTAAGACATCAAAAGCAACAAGAGAACTGCCTAGAAAATAAGTACCAAATCATAGTATCTCTGTTTTTAGAAGAGTCTAGTAACTAAGTTTGTGATTCATAAACCCCCCTCCTAATCTAACTCTTTGCGTCATCCATTTTTCCCCTTTAAGTGAACAAGTAAAACCTGGGAAAGGAAATTACATTCCAATGAATCCGTTTAGCTAGTGTGGTAGTGGTTAGGTACTCCTGTTACAATGTTACCTTGGCTCAAGAAATGGAACCTAAATGCTAAGATTTAAGATTTCTCCACCTTGGGTTGAGGAGATCACTCAACCGTCTAAGCACCTGCCTTGTAAGTGCAAGGACCTAGGTTCGATCCCAGTGCCAAGTGCCATTTCTGCCTCATGCCAAGCTGGCCATCAACACCTGGTGTGGTGGTACATACCTATAATCCCATTGCTGGGGAGGCTGACACAGGAGGATCACTACAAATTCCAGCTGTATAGTGAGACCTGTATCAACTAGCTTAATAAATAAAATTTTTTAAAGAAAGTATTTTCATTTAAAAAAAAAAAAAAAGATTTCACTACCCTACTTCACCCCCAACATTAATTTCCATACTTGAGGCTCTACTGTCCGTGATTATCTAAAACAATAGCGTGTGCATTCTAAACTAGTTTGTCAACTATATAACAATTCCTTTTAAGTATTATTTGACATTTTAGGTATTGAGATAAAATTCAGAATCCAAGCAATTCTATAGATAGGGGAAACATTTGGTATCTTTCAACACAGCATTTCTCTACCTGCATTCTATAACACACATGCATTCCATTTTATTGTAAGTAGGGCTTCAGTTTTATTGGGCCTTCCTAGTCAATGACATTTATCCTACATTCTAAAGCTTAGACAGTGTTTTCCTACAGCTATGTGTCTGGTTTTAGCTAGGCGATTTCTCTCTCTGCGAACTTGGTTGACAAGAGTTTAAAGATTTCATGGAAGAAGTGCGTTGGTAGATACTGCTTGTCATATCAAGATACTGAATGACTACTAGACCACATACTTTCAAAATACAGTATGGGAAGTACAGCAGAGCCTACCTTATTTAGGTGTGAATCATTCTGCTGGGAGCAGAGTTTACACCATTCATTACCATTGCCTAACAGTTGGTGGCTACTGAATATTGTAGTAAATCTTTTCATTCTTTGTTGTATTTATCACAGCTGAATGTTGGACCAAATCATAACTGCTCATGTAAATAATGCTAGAGGATTGCCGAAAACAATGTTTTTCAAATGTTTGTAGATGAGACATAAAGGATATTCTAGTTAATTAATGTGACGAATTTGTGTCTGTTAAATACCAGACATAGTCCTAAACTCATTAGTCACATCTATGAGGCAAATTGTGTGAAGACAATGCTTAAAGCCCTTGTGAAGCTTCCGTTCTTGAGGACCCATTGAGTGAAAGGCAGTAGAGGACCAGCTTCCTCAGGAAAGAGTGCAACCTGCCGAGGGAAGTGGCAAGGGCTTCTGGTCCCTTCTATGGACTTCTGGGATTGCCCACACTGCTTTGTACACCCAGTTTGTTTCCAAAACTCGTAAGTTCCATTGACCTAGATAAAAGCACTTTATCGTTGCTCTTTATGGCTTTATCAGTCATGATTAAGGTTATTTTGTGACTCCCAAATAAAACAAAGTCAGATTTTTCTGACATAATAGGCAGGATATAAAATAGAAAGAGCTAAGAGTTGAGGTTGAAGTGTATCTGCTAGACAGACATGGTCTTACAAGAAGGATCCGAAAGAGGAGACAACTAAGACGAGAGTGTTAGAACTATGAGACTTGTGGTCAGAAACCAGAAGTGTGACCCCCGGTTTGTACTGGGCTTTGTATTGTGTGTTTGTGGATGTCATGAACCATAGCCTACATTTCAGCATTGAATGTTAATAATTTTCCATGGGTATTAATAGTTATCTTTTTAAGACTCTTATGTAAAACTTGCAACATATATATAATAATTCTTTTGCAAACTTTTGCTTGAAAGTTTTGTGAAGGCAATATACTCTTAACATTCATATATATATGAATTCATATATATGTATATATATACATATATATGAATATGTGTATATATATATATATATATATATATATATATATATATACATATATATATGTTTGTTTTTTGCCAGAGATTGAATTCAGTATCTTGTGTTTGCCAGGAAGGTACTTAAACCACTGAGCTATCTTCCTGACCCCAAGCTCCTTTCTTTTAACTAGTCATTAATATTCTTGTGGGAATGTACCACAGTTTGCTTAGACAGCCCGCTGGCCTTTTACAAGGTATTTTTGTCCGTGTATTTGAAGGTCTTTGTGAAGTCAGTAATCAGTTTTCCCTTAATATTAATCCTTTTTAGGTTTGATTCACCATTCCTGTTTTCTAGACCTTCAGTTAATTCTGTGGTTCTTTCAAAAGCCTATAAAGCTTCTCACATGCTTTTCCTGTCTGGAATTGTTGAACATTTAGTAGTCCAGTGACTCAGACCAACCCGGGGTGCAGTCGGAGATCTGCTTCCTCTTTCCTGGGTTCTCTCCCTTTTCATCTGTTCCATGACCATGCTTATTTGTTTAGAGCCGAACTTTAGAGATTTATGTGCCATCGTGGAGCCACAGTGATCCTTGGGGAACTATGGCAAAGTCCCTTCCTTATGTGCCAAGAGAAGTATGTTCTGGTGGTAGAGGGAGAAAGAGGTCACAAAGGCCCCAAAAAAGAAAACACAAAAGTCCCCAAACCCCAAGGCTTTTTTATTCTTCCTGGTCTCATTTCACACTGTCCTTTATCCCTGCCTCTAAAAACATTTCTCTCCCTCTCTCTCCTCCTCTCCCTCTTTACCCTCCCTCTCTCCCCTCCTCCCTCCCTCCCTCCCTCCCTCCCTCCCTCCCTCCCCTCCTCCCTCTCTGTCTTCCTCTCTTTACCCCTTTCTCTTGTCCCTTGGAGTTGTTTCTGCTTGCTGTATAATTCTGGCAATAAAATTCCTGACATACTAGATCATACTGACTATAACTAGGTGTCTCGTATACTAGGTGTGTGTGTGTGTGTGTGTGTGTGTTAAAGAAAGTGTACAGTCTTGCTGTCTATAACCATGGGTTATGTGTGTAACTTTTCAAATACATTTCCTTATTAGCAGTTTTGCTCTCTGTACTTGATTGTGGAAGCTTGCAGAAGTTGTTTCAAGCAGAGAACCCAGAGGTCTTTTTCACTGGGATGACTCTCTCAAGAAGAGAAGTTTCTACAACTGTTTAGATATTAGCTAAACTGAAATAAATCTTAAGTTCTTGGGTGAGTCATATGCCAGAAATAGGAATATATGTTCCCTAATGGTCTTGGCTTCCAGTTTTGCTGAGATAGTCCACACAGAGTACTGCACGTCACTCACAGCAGGCATTCGTGGTGCCCTGCCTAGAATTTCCATGACTGCAGTCATGCTTGATCATGGTGCATTTTGTGTATTGGCATCAAAGGCTACCAGGAATTGGTATCGCCAGGCTGCATTTGCACGTGGCGTGGAACCAACCCCGAGTGCGTATGCGAGGCTATTTATGAAACATCAGCTGGCAGCCAGAGATCAGAAGGTGCTATTTTGGGAACGGCCCTAAATGTGAGATTCTGTGGTGGAAAAAACTCAGGCCTACTGATAAGCATGCTTAAAACAGGAAGCAGTGGTAACGTATTGCTTCCTGGGTAAGTATCCTTATCAGTGTGATAAGCTTTAGATTTCGCTGCTGCTTCTCTAAGCGTAAAATTTCTTTTTCTTGTAATCATCTTCTATAAGAAGATTAGAGATTTACATCACTTTTTCCTATCTTGATAAATTCTTTTTAATTTCCTCTATACATCCTACTTGCTTGACTAAAAGCAAAAATTGACAATTTCTGTTCACTCATTCATGTACTCTGTTGTGTATGGTATTGGCACTGTCTTTACTGAAGTGTAAGACAAGGGCAGCCATGTTTAGGAAAGAGTCCAGTGATACCCTACACTCTCCCTGAACAAAAGAAAAAAAGATGTCAATTAAAAAAAAAAATGTTTTTAGTACAGGGTCTGCAGAGTCCTACTACACAGATTGAACTCATAGTGATCCTCCTGTTTTCAGCCTCCCAAGTGCTGGAATTACAGGTGTGTGTGCCACCACACCCAGGGCCCCCCCAGGGGCAGGGCCAGCTCTGTACACCTGGGGGTTGAACCCCCTGTGTGTCTGCCTAAGCAGGCTCTTTAATCCGCTGGGCTATCTGGCCCAGCCAACATTCAGTTTTATTCCTGATTCTGGCAGCTCATTGTCTGGCCTGACTTTCTGATTCATAGAGCTGGAGAGAGTAACGTTTCCCCAGTCCATCTCAGAGTATTGTCTTGAGAATCAAATAAAGGAATATATTATGCACGTGGGGTGTTAGCCTGGGAAGACTGGGTTTGTAGTGGTTTGAATGCAGTTCTCCCATCTCCTCTGCCATGCTTAGACTGCAGGAACACTTTGGGTTTGGTGTTCTCTTTTTTTTTTTTTTTTTCCCGGGATCGGGGTTTGAACTCAAGATCTTGCACTTGCCAGGCAAGCACTTGTGCCATGGAGCTATCTCCCCAACCCCTGGTGTTCTCTCCTTATTAAAAAACATTTTTCAGATTGACTCTTTCTTGGCTAGAGGAATGTGTCACGGCTGAGTTCCGGAGAAGATGTGTCAGACCTGATGCTACAGTACAGGTATTTGTGTCACAAAGTACGAGTGTGTTGTGTTGTTAAATTCTAGGAAACTGGTTGGCATTTACTAGCTTGGTGTAGGAAAAAAACACAATGTTTTCCATGTGGGCTAAATTATTTTACAAGCTGTAAGTATAAATCAGGATTAAAGGCTGAATATGTTTATTAAACTTTAAAAGGAGGTATGTACATGCATTTTATAGTTCCAGTGGATTTAATTATGTATTAACCATAGAAAATAAAAGTATTACTTGGCAGTGCTGAATGTTTTCCTTATACAAGATCCTGTTAATAAATATCTCTACATAAGGCTCACCAGGTCCCATGGTATGGGCCAGATTGGGTAGCATGAGCGCCATCTTGGAAAGAGGGCTGGGAAAAAGCCCGTGGTAGTACTTTCCTACTTAGTGGCAAACAGATTGGTTGTGGAAATCTAGTCTACCTGTCCCAATTAAGCTCTTTGGAAAACTACAACTACCTCCGTCCTCTCTTGTTATTGCTCCCTCACTGTTATAGAATAACTTTAGCAGTGTTGACAGTGTTGCATGTGGTTTTAAAGGTTACTTTGTGGTAAGGTTGAATGTTAAATATGAAGTCATTCTTGGTCCCTGCTTGTGTTTGTCAAGATCAGAAGTATGTTCAGGAAGGATACAGGGCATAGCACAGCGGCTGAGAAGTTCATACATGAGTCTTTTTTTTTTTTTCTTCATGAGGCTGATTCATGTTCCAGAGTTATTTCAGAGCACTTGGTTCCACTGGTCAAGGAAAAACAGAATAGAAAATAATAAGCCAAGAGGTTGGTTGGGAAAAGGGTGGAAATTCGTATAAGAGTTTTATATGTAGCTATGGACCACAGTTGGTTAATGATTTATAGTTACCTAGCCGTCAGGAGTTGGAACTAGTTATTTTGCTGCTTTGCTGTCTTTGTTGAGTGGATTATGTAAATTGTTGGCTGTATCCCTTGAATTTATTCAGAAAATGGTAGAGATAAAAATAACTCCTAAGGATTAAGATAAAGTTTTAAATGTTTCCATAGATAAGTATACTCGGAACCAAACAGTTTGGGCAACTTCCTCAAAATGAGAGACATGTTCAATGGTAGAGTCAGGAAAAGATGTTCTCCAGCTTGTACATTTGTGTAATGTTTGTCTGCTTTATAGTATTGTACAGTATATTACATGCATATGTTCAGTTCAATATATATGTATGTATGTATGTATATATGTATGTATGTATTTATTTATTTATGTTATGGGCAGTTCAGACCTTCCTAGGGGTGGGATTGGTGCAGCATACGGTGCCTAGGCTCAAATCATGGTCTCTGTGGTTGCCTAAAGTTGCCTACGCAGGCGTTTTAGACCTCTGAGCCATCTTGCTGGCCCTAGCATGTTTTAGATCTAAGTGTTTTTTTGTTTTTGTTTTTGTTTTCTTCTTTTTGTAGTTTTAGGGAAGGGTCGACAGGCTGTTCAGGGTCCCAGTACTACATCGGACTCATAGAGATCCGCCTTCTTACAGCCTCACAAGAGCTGCAATTGCCGGTGCGCACCACCACACCCAGTTTCAATTGCCTTCTCAGCGTTCCCCTAGGACAGGTCGGCACGGCAGGCCCAGAGATTAAACGCTCAGCCCCTGTGCCTGTTGGCAGGTGCTTTAATCTGCTGAGCTATTTGGCTGGCCCTTAGCTTTTTTTTTTTTTTTGTCTTTTTGAGACAGGGTCTCGCTATGCAGCTCAGGCTGGCCTTGAGCTTACTTTTGTAGCCCAGGCTGGTCTCGAACTCGCACCGATTCTCCTGCCTCAGCCTCCTGAGTGCTGGGATTACAGGCATGCGCCACCACGCCCGGCTGGACCTTAGCTTTAAGTGATTATTCATTTGTTTCTCAGATATTTATAATGCCAAGCACTGGGGGCCGGGCGGGATGGCTCAGTGGTCTAAAGCGCCTGCTTGGGAAAGCTTGGGCGACTTCAGGGACCGCGGTTCCATCCCCGGCACCACATGCTGCGCCAGCCCTGCCCTTGGGGCCGGCTGAGCCGGCCATAAAAATGAGTGAATAATCAAAGGTTCTGAAACAAGAAAAAAAAAAAAATAAAATAAAATAATTCAAAAAAATATATAATGCCAAGCACTGTTTTGGTGCTGGGAATACAGGTGAGAATAGAGTTTGATTTCTGCCATCTTGGAGCTTATGTCTGGGTGGGAGAAACTTGTTAATAAACAGTAAGATTATTTCAGAGAGTGGTAAATCCTAGAAAATATCAAGTTAGGTAGAAGAGTTTAGGTAAAGAAAGCATGATCATAAGTTTATCAAAAAAATTCAGTTGAGCAAGAAGCCATTCAGGTTTACAAAGATATGACTGGAAAAAGAATCACAGATGATCAGACTAATTAAAGGAATTAAAAGGTAGCTTGTGAAATGATGCTTATTCTTTAACATAGTGTCTGATTATTAGCTTTGCTCAAAAATAATTCCAGAACAGTGGTAATTACCTGCTTGTGTCTGTGCTGTAGTCAGCCCCCATCATAGAAGTTTGGGAGATGTATTTATGAATTCTTCTTCTTCCTCTTTTCCTTCTTCATCTTCATCTTCCAATTTTCTTTTGGGAAAGGAGTGGATTTCTGAGCACCTCTTGTGCTTATGGGGTAAGTCATGAAACTTCAGGAGTAATGTGTCTTAAGTGAAGTGGAGCTTGTGATCAGCAGAGTTAGAAGATTCCCATTCCATTGGTTTCTCGCTTACTTGTTTTTTTTTTTTTTTTTTGTCTTTTTGAGACAGGGTCTCACTATGCAGTTGAGGCTGGTCCTGAGCTCACTTTTGTAGCCCAGGCTGGTCTCGAACTTGCACCAATCCTCCTGCCTCAGCCTCCCAAGTGCTGGGATTACAGGCGTGCACCACCACGCCCGGCTTCGCTTACTTGTATATGTACCAGTTTTCTTGAATCATAGCTACAAGTTTTCTGGAGATAAGGGGCAGAAAAGTCTTCCTCTATTACCTACCCTGTTTCCACTGAGATAGCTTTGTTAAACTAGTCTGATATTATGATTGATTGATAAACTATTCCTTTTATAATGAAAGGTGTTTCTAAGCTGCCTATAAAATGTTAAGAATTGTGAAATGGTATGACCTGCATATCTGGGTCTGCTAGATACTGGATTGTTTATGGATGGTTGGACAGGAAGAACAGAACTAGGTCTGTGGCATGAAGGTGACACTGCTGTGGGCTAAGCTTCCGTCCCCCGATTGCTTCTTCAGGTCATTCAAGAGCATTTTCCTTCTGTGGTCAGCAAGTGTTTGAATCTGGGCTGTCCCGAGTTCAGTGTCCATGTAGGGCATGGTCAATAGGATACCTGGCAGGGGAAAGGCTGGTTGTAGTGCTAGCTGTCTCATTTGATTGTCTCTTAGACAACTCTTCTCTGACTTAGTGTAGTGGATTGTCATCTTTGCATGTCTTCTGAGCTTTAAGAGGAAACTCCTGGTTAGAGTTGACTCAGTAATAGTGGTCATATTGATTTAAGGGAATTCTGTTGCCCTGCCCTGTGTTCTGATTCTCCTTTTAGTTACAAAATTCAATATTGAAATACACTGAATAGGGTTTTGTTCAATGCACTGAAGGTAAGTGGTCCAGCTATGCCATCAAGTGTTAGGATTCTATTGTTGGATAGTCGGTCAATGAGGACACCATCTTTCTAGTCTCAATGGTTTTTTTTTTTTTTTTTTTTGTGGTACCAGGGATCAAACTCATGATCTTGTGCTTGCGATGCAGGTGCTTGTGTCACTGAGCTATCTCCCTAGCCTGCCTCGGTCAATTTTTGATGACTTAGGAAAGGATGAGGATTTTGGTGAATTTTCAAGGCCAATCAAATTGGATTAGTAATAGCCAGAGCCTAATTGCATATGAATGTTAGAGTCAGGGAGTATGAAAGTGTACTGAGATGGTTTTACCAAGCGGGTTTTGTTTAATTATGCACTCAAACATCAGATCTTTGATTAGTCCTGTGGGCTTGGTTTACTTTAATCTTATCAAGATTGCTTGCTTATTACTTGATATTTCATCACTTGATAAGATGTATTTTTATTAATATAATGACACAAACCTACTGATTCATTCCAGAAATACTTATTTGCTGAAGCATATTATGTGCTGAGATACAGTTTTGGAAATCAGACTGCTGAATGAGACAGTGTAGCAGTTTTCTCTCTTCATGGAATATAGATCTGTATAATGATAGAGACAAATGATAGTCAAGCAAACAAAGTGGTATAATTCAAAGGGCCACGAAGAAAATAAAATGCTATAGAAGAAAATAGAAGGAGGGGCAAGCTGAGCCTTTTCTTTTTTTGGCAAGAATAGTGTTTGAACATATGCCTGGCTAGGGCTCAGAAGAAGGTGTGTGACTCTAGGCAGGATATTTCCTGGAGCAGCAGGTGCGGAATGCTCTGGGGTCAGCTCTGGCCTGTGTCTGTGTGTCTGTGTGTTGCTTCCCATACCTTTACTTTTGTCAGAGCCAATCAGACATGACTGGACCTTATTGTAGACAGGCACTAAAGCCACCTCTGATCTAAAGTCTTGTATGTTCATTCCCAGTATCGCTCGAACCACCCAGGTATGTTAGGGCTACCTTGAGCAGGTTTCATCTTTTATATTACTACAAACACCATATTGCTGGGATGCCAGAGATGCATGTGGCCAGACCAGGCCCTCTATGAATTGCAACTGGAGTTTAGTCCTAATTTCAGGCTTCCTTGGCTGCTTGGCCACTGAGATGGTGATCGATGACACATTCCTTGCAAGGCATGCTTGACCTGGTTTCTTTAAAGCTGGATCTCGATTCTGTGCAGAATGACTAAGGCCCTTCCTTCTGGGGAAAGGTCCATGTAGTAAGCATCCAACACATGTTCTCATATAAACAGTTTGGCCCACAATTTTGTGTATCTTGAACTGGTCCTTTTTGCTTTGGAAGTCTGTCCCCTGGCACGACCTTTTTGCTTGTTGGTTCTTAGTATGGCACACTCTTATTTCAGCACTCTTATCATCAATAGTGGTTTTAGATTATTATATCCAAATTTAGCCTTCTTAGAACACTTAGCTGCCCGTTGGCTAGCACCGTGTGGAAGTCTGTATGTTTTAGGAAGTAGAATATCAGTTCATTTTAATCCTTTAGTCCTGTGTGCTAGATAATTGTGTACTCCAACACCCATATTTCAGAACATTTTGCTCAGTAACATTTAAAACTCATGGTGGCATATCTCACTAATAGAATAGAATGAATTTCCTTTAACTTCAGTCACTTTTTTTTTTGTTGTTGTTGTTTGTTTGTTTGTTTGGTATTGGGAGTTGAACTCGGAGCATAGTGCTTGCCAGGCAGGTGTTATGCTGCTGAGTGATATCCCTAGCCTGCTTTTTCCTTTTCTTAACTTGTTTTTCGTTTGTTTTTTGTTTTTGCTATTTCCTGGAAAGTCATGATGCATGAAATAACCTTGTGCTATTTTTCATTATGCCATTTACTCTAGGTGTTAATTCTGTGATTCTGCTTGCTTTGAGCTGCATGGACAGCTGGCTTTGGTAGATTCAAGGAGGCTGTTACTGGGTCGATGAAACTGAAGCCCACCATATGGTGGTGCCAGCAGAGGAGGGCGTGGGAGAGTGAGCATCATTAGCTGAGTTCCTGGAGCTACAAAGATTTAGTAGAAAAACAGAGCTAAAAATACTTGTGCTAACCATGTCTACACTCTCTCCTACCTCGCTCTCTGTCTGTATGAATAACTGTGCTCATCCTCCATTGGTTTTATTCTGTGTAGAAATGTATAATTTGTGAAAGATGCAAGATTTTATGAATGAAAGTGACATTGGAGGTCTGTTGAGTTTCATTAGTAACTAACAAGGAATTAACAGAATTATGTGAATCAACAGTTGAAGAAACAATGGTAATGACTACTTTTTAGTATGTTTAAAGTGATAGACAATATTGTAGGATTAATAGAAAGGGCCATGTGAAAATAACTAAAAAGCCTACAGAAAATTGGGATAATTTTTATTGCGATCTGATAAAAGCCATCTATCACATACCAACAGCCAACATCATACTAAATGGTCAAAAAATGAAAGCTGTCTCTCTAAAATCAGGAACAAGACAAGGAGGTCTACTGTCTCCACTCTTTTACTGTTTTTTTTTTTTTATGAATTTAGGACAAGGTCCACAGGATCTCACCATGCACATCAGACATGTAGCGATTCTTCTGTTTTCAGCCTCCCAAACTCTGGAATTACAGGCGTGCACCACCATGCTCAGTCTCAGTCAGTCTCAGAGTGCCCCAGGGGGTGGGTCCTGCATGGCACGCCTGGGATCAAACCCTGGCCGCTCTGTTCTGCCTAAAGCAGGCGCTTTAGTCCACTCCACTGTCATTCAACATAGTCTTGGAAACTTTTAGCCAGAGCAATTAGGCAGGAGAAAGAACTAAGGGAGTAACGAGAAAAGGAAGAAGTTAAATTATCATTACTTGGAGAAGACATGATGTTCTACATAGAAAACACCCAAAACTACACTAAAAAAATTGCTAGGCTTAATAAGCTGGATACAAAGGCAACCCTCAAAAATCAATAGCCTTCTTGTCTATGAATAACAAACTCAGAGAAAGATTAGGGAAACAACGTCTTTCACAATGGCATTAAGAAAATGAAATACTTAGGAATCAATATAATGAAAGATGTAAAAGACCTTTACATTGAAAACTACAGTACTCTGAAAAAGAAGATGGAAGTAGATATTTAAAAAAATGGAAAGATTCTCCTTTCTTTTGAGTAGCAAAAGCCAATATTGTGAAATTGGCTGTACTTCCAAGATTTTTAGACAGATTTAATGCAATTCTGATTAAAATTCTAAGAGCACGTATCACAGAATTAAACGATCCTATAATTCATTTGGAACCTGAAGAGTCCTAGAAAAGCAAAGGCAGTTGTGGGCACCAAAGGCAAAGCAGGGGGCATCACAATCCTTGTCTTGAAAGTATACTACAAAGCCACTGTGTCTTAGTTACTTTTTATTCATTGCTGGGACAAATACCCGACACTCAGAATGAAGGAAGGAAAGGTTTATTTAGCTCACAGTTCGTGGAGGTTTCAGTCCATATTCAGCTGGCCCAAGGCTGAGTGGAGCAGGGCGGAGAGCATCCAGTTCATGGCAGTGGAACAGCAACAAAATGGTGGCAGAGGTAGCCAATCAATCAGGGCAGCATAGCAGCAGCAACAGCTCTAGTCTATCTCTCTGTCTCCCTTCATATTACATTCAGGCTCTCCATCTCAGCCTCCACCTTAGGCTACACCCATAATCTCAGAAGTACTGAGACCCATAATCTCATCAGTACTGAAAACCATGATCCCAGGGATCATGGATCAAGTTTCAAACTCTAGAAGTGCCCACCCCCTGACTCATGAGGCTTTGGGGGTACAACTAGACAAAAACCATAACGCACTGTGATTAAAAAAAAAAAAAAAAGTGTAGTATTGACAAAACACAAAAAACAAAACAACCAGACTTCAGGATCAACGGGTTAGGTTACAAGACGCAGAAATAACTCCAAGCATGCTCAGCCACCTTATCTTTGACAAAGGTGTTAAATACATTCACTGAAAGAAAGGTAGTCTCTCTAATAAATAGTAGTGGAAAAACTGGCTTTCCTTATACCAAAGATTAAAGCAGGATCTGTATCCTTCACCATGCACTAAGCTAAATTAAAAATGCATCAAAAATCTACATATTAAAACAGAAACATTAAATCTGCTGGAAGATAGAATAGGTGAAACTTTTGAAGACATTACTGTATGTAAAGACTTTAGGAATAAAACTCCAATCACACAAGAACAGTGGCAAAGAATCAACAGCTGGGATCTCATCTTATTAAAAAGCTTTTCTCAGCAAGAGATACCACCAACAGAGTGAAGAGACAACCCACAATGTGGGGGAAAAACTGCTTGCCAGCTGTCCCTCAGACAAAGATCACTATTGTAAAAAATATTAATTCATTCATTCATTCATTCATTCACTTGGTACAAGGTCTCACTACACCTGGTGTGTCCAAAGCTCTGGGTACTTGCACTTGCCAAGCATGAGCTTAGATTGTTCAGCTATGCTCCCAGCCTCAAGAAATACGATTGAGAACACATAAAGAACTTGAAAATATCAGGCCGACTTCCTTCCTTCCTTCCTTCCTTCCTTCCTTCCTTCCTTCCTTCCTTCCTTCCCGTCTGTCTTTCTGTCTGTCTTTTGCTACTGGGGACTGAACTCAGGATCTTGTGCTTGCAAGGCAAGTGCTTATTCTACTGTGCTATCACCCCAGCCCCATCCCTTCCATGTTTAAAGGCTCAATACAAAAATGGACATCTGAGATGAATACACACATCTCAGATCAAGGATACAAACAGCAAATAAACATATGAAAATATGTTCAACAGCACTGATCGTTCAAGAGATGTAAGTTATGCCTTCTCACCCCAGAAAGAATGGCAATTATCAAGAAATCAACTGGTAACAAATGCTGGAGGTGCTGTGGGGCAGAAGGAATGCTTCTCCACTGTTGCCACTCACTGGTAAAGTGTGGGCATTAACATGGAGATTCCTAAAAGAACTCTAGGATTGGAGGTCTCACTTGACCCAGCTATTCTCTTGCTTAGTATCTTCCCAGAAGAATGAAAAACATCGTACCACAGTGATATATGTGCATCCAGCCTTATAGCAACACAATTTGTCTTGGAAACAATCCAAATGCTCAACTGAGTAATAGATACAGAAGGTGTGATATGTTTACACAGTGGAGGGCCAGCTGTACGATGGAGTTTTACTCAGACATAAAGAAAGAGAAACTGTGGGCTTTTTAATAGGTAAATAGGTACAATCAGAGACCATACTCATAAGTGAAATAAACCGCATGGACATATGTAGACATATTGTTTTACAAGTGTGAGAAGCTGAAAGGGTAAATAAGATCCAAAATGTATGATAGATATTATAAAACGGGAAGACACTATTCCAAAGGAAAGAGCAACAGGAAAGAGCAACAGGGATATAGGAAAGGAGAAAAGATGGAAGGGAAGAGAAAAAAAAAAAGCATATATATATATATATATATATATATATATATATATATATATATATGCTAATTTGTTTTAGTTCATTGAAAAGAAAGGTTTGTGCTAATATTGTTTGAATAATTAAATACCTATGTCTTGTGCCCTGAATAATGTACAGAAAACAATACAAAACCATTAACCATTGTTACTCTCTTGTTATCTTGTTTTGAAATTTTGTTTTATTTTTTTCTCTTTAAAATTAAAAAGCTTATTTTTTTCAATAGCTCATAGAAATGATCATCTTTATTCTGTGACTAATACTTTTAAATTTATTTTACTTGTCTACGAAAACCAACTAAAAAGTCCAAAGATGAAATATAAAGGAAAAACTAGTACGAGAGAAAAAAAAAATATTTATTTGCTCATTCTGTCATGGCCAGCAGAAGTAATTTTAACTTTTGTTAAACCTAAAGTGAAATAGCCTTTTCCCTCTACATTCTGATTTTATTTGTCATGTAAAATTCCACCTAAATCCGTTCCAATGTATATATCAAGTCTGTGTTTTCAATGGTTTCCTTCTTTAAATGGTTCTTTCTGGGTTTCTGGCATGTTGAGTTCTTGGAGGCATCCCACGTATTTCTTCTAAGGAAGTAACAGAAAATAATCACAGTAGGGCTTTCTATTTTCAGCCCCAACTTTTGCAAAGTAGAAGCTGGGGTTTCTCCTTGCTCCAGAGCAGTGAGGCAAGTTTTGAGTTGGAAGAGGGAAACTCCATGGTTTCTTCATTCTGTTGAGCTGGCGAAAGACCAGTTGTTAGTGCTTATTGGTTGTTTTAGGGAACTCTGTGAGACAGGGATACATTAACCAACTCTGTAGAAAACCCAAGGAGATTGTTGGTTTTTCCACAGAGGTCCAGTAAAAATTCTTCCTGACCGTAATAGAGCAATATGGACCATTTCTGGAGAAAGCTGTTCAGAGTGTGTTCTCTAAAGAAGTTTGTGGACAAGTTGCTATTCATTCCATGCATTTGCTCACTGCTAGCCAATAAAAATTGAAAGGCATTACCTACTGTCTAATTTCCATTTCACCTCAGCTCTATTTCTGAGGTAGGTGAATTTGAGTAGATTTTTTTTTTTTTTTCTAAGAATGTGAATTGGTGAAGCTTCCAGTGTAGGATTGGAAAAGATATGGATGTAAATCAAGCAGAGAGAAATGCATGTGCAGCTGTAAGCAATTTTCTTGACTTTGATGAAGGTTGAGAAGAAATGAAGTTTGTGTGATAGGAGTTCTCAGTATGTGTTAGAATACTCACATGGGTTTGTGTGTTGTTTATGTGTTTAGGGCACTTTAATGAGTGTCTTCTACTACTAGTTTTGTACAAAACCCAGCTTAGAGAATGCGCAGTTCACACATGTTCAGTTCATATATAGTTGAGTGTTCAGACAGGGATAGCTGCAAAGCAAGACACAAATCATGCTACCTTTCCTTTACGAAAATGATGCTACAAATAGACACCATTGTGACCTGCTGTGGCTTCTTTTTCTAGGATTGGTAACATCATCTTCACTCATTCTCTTTTCATGTCTTCATTGAAACTAATGACTTGTCTTGGGGTTGTCCGCTACCTTTCATAACCATTTAAAAAAAAAAAAATCCATATTTGAACGTCTGATTGTCATTTTCCTCCAGTGATTTTTGGACGGCTAAAATAATACACACCGTTTAGGGTACTAAAAGCAAAAGAAAAATATTTAGAAAAATCAGTATGGAGAGAAGGCATAAGGTGGAATGGAAATGCTTCAGGCATTAAGGTTTAAGTTCTTCGTTTCATCATTTTGCATGAACTGCAGAGCTGCGTGAGTAACGTTTAAAGTCCATTGGCTGTATGTGTCTGATACTGATGACTTTTGAAGCTTTGATTGCTAAGAGACTGGCCCAAAGGGTTATACTCCTAAAGTCAAATGTGTTAATATCTTGAGATTCCTTGTAGAGAGGTATTCACAATGATGAAAAACTATTTAGGTATTATTATAGAGAAATTTGATTCCCAAGTTACAGTTTTATAAATGGAGGATCTACGTAGGGTCTTTTTTAATGGCTTGTAAAGTTGATGTGGAACTATTGTGAGGGGAGTGAATAATTTCAGATTTACTATCACTTGACTAGCATTGTAGAAATCAAGACAAAAGGAACAAAAGAAGACAGATGCCTTGGTTGCTGGTGATCACATTCACTATGGCCTAATATTCTGTGTGGTTAGTGCTAGAAAAAGAGACCCTTTCGCTTCTGTTTTGCTTTTAAGAAGCAGATGGCGTGCTTTTTAAAAGATACTCCTGAAATTCAAGCTTTCTGGATTGTTTGTTTCATGTTCATGTTGGTATTCAAGGGAGGTAACCACCAGGATATGAAATGTGGCATGTGTGGAACTTGATGTGGATTTTGTTTGTAATATTTTTGCCATAAATGTGGACAGTAGCCTTCCCAGAGGGCGTTTGTAGGGAATGCTGGCTCTTGCATCATTTCAGAACTGTGGAAACCACAGCATGGTATAAAAAGAGAACCATCCAAAAATGTAGCACTTTGAATGAAGAAGGAACCAAAAATAGGAAGGTAGAGGCAGGAGGATCGGTGCGAGTTCGAGACCAGCCTGGGCTCCAAAAGTGAGCTCAAGGTCAGCCTGAACTGCATAGCAAGACCCTATCTCAAAAAGACAAAAAAAAAAAAAAAAAAAAGAAACATTTCTGGAATGGCAAATTAAAGCAAACAGGGCCTCTGGCAGTATAAGACACTAAGTGACACAATTCTGTCATTGCTTTATTCTTGACATCAGTGATCTTTTCTTATACTTTGGAAGTGTCCTCTCTTTCCCCATTTTATCTCTTCATTCATACAATTACTGTGCAACCTTTATTATGAAAGCATGTCAAAGGAGATGACGCAGAACGCCCTGAGGCTGGCTTTCTTTTCTGGATAATCACTATATGTCTTAGTTACTTTTTACTCGTTGCTGGGACAAATACCTGACACTCAAAATGAAGGAAGGAAAGTTTTATTAGCTCACGGTTACTGGAGGTTTCAGTCCATATTCAGTTGGCCCAAGGCTGAGTAGAGCAGGACAGAGAGCATCCAGTTCATGGCTGTGGAACAGCAATAAACTGGTGACAGAGGCAGCCAACCAAACACGGCAGCAGAGCAACAGCTCTAGCCTGTCTCTCTGTCTCTCTTTATATTCCTATCAGGCTCTCTGCCTTAGGATATCTGCCCTAGACCACACCCATAGTCCCAGCCTTACTCAGGCCGATAATGCCATCAGTACTAAAACACATAATCCCAGTGACTCATGAGTCTAGTCTCAATCTATAGAAGTCCCCGCCCAATGACTACATAAGGCTTTCGGGGGACAACTAGACATAAACCATAACGTTCTGCCCCTGGACCTCCAAAGTCTCATACATATCCCTTTTTACAAAAGACATTGAGTCCATCTGGAAGAATTGCCAAAGTCCCAATAGTTTCAGCATTGCTGAAAAGTCCAAATCACAAGCCTCCTCCAAGATCCAAGGCAAACTCTCAACTGTGAGCCCCTGTACAATAGAAGAATTAAACATATCCAACATTCAAAGGCATAAGATAAACATTACAATTCCAAAAGTTGCAAACAACAGGGTAACACAAAATATTGGGACCAACACAAGTCCAAAATTTATCAGGGTAAACATTAAATCCCATAGTTCCAACTGGAGCATCTGAAGCAGTCTGCACTGAGTTGTGAGCATCATGTAACTCTGCTCCTATGGCACTCTTGGTGGTAATTCCTGTGGTTTCTCTCTTAGGCTGGCTTTGTTCCCTCTTAGCACAATCCACATTTCTGGATTTTCCAAACTTCTGGGGTTTCCACTGAACAGGCTTCTCACAGCTAGCTTTACACATTTCCCTCTTAGGGCCACAATGCCTGGCCTCCCAGGCCTTCTTCTGAAATCGTGGTAGAAGCCTTCTTAACCTCAGAATTCCCACATTCTGCATACACCTATGTAAATAATGCCAAAGGTTGCTGCCAGCTGCAGCAGTAGCCGGGCTTCCTTCTCTCTTGGCTGTAGGGGTCAAGGGCCTAGATCACTGAGCACTCTGACCCTGATTCCGAAAACCATATTCTCCATGTGGGCACCATTTTGGAACCTGGTTTGGCCGTTGCCTCTATTCTGGTACTTGGGTCTCTGTGGCTTTCTTCTCAAGGCAGAGCCTCTCTCTTGCAATTCTGAGGCTGTAAAGGGTGGAGAGCTGCCGCCTGTTGTGATGCCTTCAGGCCATCCTTTTGATTCTCTGGTTCCTTCCCAGCAATGAAGATCCTTTTAGCTCTATCTTTGCAGTCCACAGCTTTCCTGGTGTTTCCTTTCTGGCCAAACTCACATTTTAAATCATCCTTCCTGACTTTTTGCTCTTGATTTTCAACATAAATCTGGCTAAAAGCAACCAATAATAACCATGCTACCACCCCAATAGTTTGCTGCTTTGAAATATCTCTTGTAAGATTAATCAGTCCACCATGCTTAATCTCAGTCTTAGGCAAAGTCTCTGGGCACAAGCAAAATTCTGACAGACTTTCAGCCAATCCATAGCACAAATCATCAGGAGTCCAGTGACCAATGCTGCCCTTTTTTCCAGCAGAAACCTCCTCAACTTGGTCTTTACAGGTAGGCCTTCTGTCAGTCTTCTGGTCTAAGTGCTGACCAGAATTGTCCAAGCTGAATAGCCAAAGCTGTTCTACTGTTTTGTTTTTAGCCTATATCTCTGACCCTTTCTTATATCTTCCTGTAAGCCATTCCCAAAAGCTTATAATCCATATTGTCAGGAATAGCCACAGCAATGACCCCACTCCTGTTACCAAATTCTGTCTTAGTTACTTTTTACTCGTTGCTGGGACAAATACCCGACACTCAAAATGAAGGAAGGATAAGTTTATTAGCTCACAGTTACTGGAGGTTTCAGTCCATATTTGGCTGGCCCAAGGCTGAGTGGAGCAAGACAGAGAGCATCCAGTTCATGGCGGTGGAACAGCAACAAACTGGTGACAGAGGCAGCCAACCAAACACGGCAGCAGAGCAACAGCTCTAGTCTGTATCTCTGTCTCTCTTTATATTCCTATCAGGCTCTCTGCCTTAGGATATCTTCCCTAGACCACACCCATAGTCCCAGCCTCACTCAGACTGATAATCCCATCAGTACTAAAACACATAATCCCAGTGACTCATGAGTCTAGTCTCAATCTATAGAAGTCCCTGCCCAATGACTACATAAGTCTTTGGGGGGACAAGTAGACATAAATCATAACACCATAGTATGGTATTGTGTAAAAATAGCAAATACATGCCTTTTTATACTTTAGCAGATCACATGTTAGCTCCTTTATTTCATCAGAAACACGTTTTATGTTTGTACAGTTGTTTCTTTGAGCTGTTTTTTGTGTTTCTGTGTATCCTGTTTTGGATTCTTGTTCCTGATTCACAACAAGATGTGTAGTTTTTCCTCACTTTACTCTAGATGAGGCATCAACAAACTAGAGCCTGCTGCTCAAATACGGCTGCAATTTGCTTTCATAAAGTTTTATTGGAGCACCCATTTATTGAAGTGTTGTCTGCACCTTCTTTTGAGCTGTAGAGGTAGAGGTGAGTTGTGGCTGTAGAAACCAATCTTGGCTCACAAATCTAAAACTAGGTAGTCTGATCTCTACTGTACAGGCTTAGCAACCCTTCTTCTAGTTCATACTTTTAGTGCAGTGGCTGGTAATCATGCAGATGGTTCACCGATGTCATTGGTAAAAAGTTAAGCTTAGAGTATATTGTGATTTGCTCTCTCTTTGTGTTTTCATGTTTGTGTAGCATTTTAGACAGTAATATTGAGGAGTCAGGAGCTTGAGTGGTCAGAACAATAAGACAGATAATTATTTCCTATAGAATTCGAGGCAATGATTCTAAATTACGGTCACTTAAAAAGTGAGAGTGTTTTAATTGCTTGGATATGTGTAAGTGTCCTCAACGGCCTAGTTTTTAAAGGTTTGGTCCCAGCTTGTTGCATCATTGGGAAGTGGTAGCACCTTTTGGAGGCAGAGACCCGTAGAAGGATGCTAGGTTACAGGGGGACATAATGAGACCCTCATCCCTTCTCTGTTTTTTTTTACTCTCTGGCTTCCATCACATGAGCAGCTTTCTCTACCATGTGCTTCTCCATGACATGTAGCCTCGCAACAATCTCCAAAGGGACAGAGCCAACCATCTTTGCACCGGAACTTCCATAACTGTTGGCCAAAACAAACCATTCCTTCTTATGAGTGTATCATCTCAGACATATTGTTACAGTAACAGAAAGATAGTCAGCAAATTTGTATTCACTAAGGGGAAAGTTTTAAATTGTTTCACAAATCAAGCCAAATTTATATTTACATTTTTCTAGAAAATAGTGATTATCAGTTGTGGAAACACAGAGAACCTTAGGGTACCACTGACTTGAGCTTTGAGTTCTGTGTAATGAGCAAGGACAGCATTAATGAAGGATTGCAGTTTCACCTTCCATACTGCTTAGGCATTTCAGTTCTGCCTTGTTTGCATTTGGCAGCATAAAGTAATAAAGTGCCTATGCCTATGCCCTACAAGTGTTTGCTTAAAATAGAGAAAAAAAAATTAATTTTCCTTCAGTGTCTGGTGGAAAGTAATGCCTTTGGTGACCTCTGTCTTGTGTGATCATACTTAGGACTCTGTCCTGGTTTCCCGATTGAATTCATGAAACACTCATTTAACTTTCTAGATGACAAATTATAGCTCAATGATGTCAGACAACAGATTTGGAAAATTCTAGCTTATTAAAGCGTGTATAAGGTTCCTAGTTCCATTCAAATGTTATTTATTTATTTATTTATATTTTAGGGAAGGGTCTACAGGTGTTCAGGGTCTCACTAGTAGGTGATCCACCTGTTTACAGCCTCCTAAGAGCTGGGATTACATGCCCAGTCTCAGTTGCCCTGTCAGTGTGCCCCAGGGGTAGGGCCGGCAAGGCAGGCCTGAGGATAAAAACCCAGCTCCAGTACCTGCTTATAGGCACTTTAATCCTCTGAGCTATTTGGCCAGCCCCAGTTCAAATTTAGAAGCTGAGACATACACAAAGTAGAATTTTTTTCTGGGCAGAAAAAAAGGTTTGGGAATCTTCAGATCCTTATGCAAACCTTATCAATAAAAATGACAACCCACCAGATAAGGTGACTGGGAAGAGTTTATGTAAATAGGAAAGTATCAAGGATATCATGAATTATTTTTCGCTTTTTTCTGAGGCAGAAATTTTGGAAACTCGTTTAGAATTACTTAATAAGGACCGGTGAAGTAGCTCAGCAGACTAAGTGCCTGCTTAGGCAAGTTCAGGGACCCGGGTTTGATCCCTGGCGACACATGCTGTGGCAGTCCCACTGCTGAGTGTGCTGAGCCAGCCACTAAGACCAGGCATGGTGGCACACATCTGTAATCCCAGTGCCGGGGAGGCTGAAAACGGGAGGATTGCTATGAGTTAGAGCTGCATAATGAGACCCTGTACCAAATACATAAAATAAGAAAAAAATGTGACATAATAAAATCTTCACTCACCTGGGCTGGAATGGCATACCCTATGGCACAATTTTCACATGCAAAATTGTGAGTTGCACGCCCCACAGCTGTATGATCAAAACCTCAATTATAATAGCCGAATGTAATAGCCGAATGCATCCCAAAGCATTTATGTTCTTGTTACGTTACCTGGAGGGCTCAATTTTATTGGTCTGCTTTGCTCATTAAAATCAAGAGTTAAGATCTGGGATTGTCTATATTGCCTCGTTCCTGCCCACAACTAGTTAGGTGGTGTGGCTTGATGCAGAAGCCTGCTTGGTTTCTAAGTTTAGCTTTGCATCAGGAGCCAGCAGTGAAACTTAGAAGTATTGGCTTTCATGGAAGCAGCATGGAAACCTCAGCAATTCCTGAATCGCTGCTGAAATGCACATACGCGAGTCCGCAGCTGGGAGGACAGAGCTGTGGGCTTAGGTTTCACAATGATACTTCAGAAGTTTGGCCTTAGCATCATGCGTACTTGGTTCCAAGGCTTCCAGGGCCTGGAAAAGACAGCACCTTGGACTTGAGACAGCTTCAGTGGGGCATTTTCAAGTTTTATTCTTCTGGTATCTTTTTGACAAGCAATTGTTCAGTATCTGATAATAGAATAATTCAGTCAAAACAAAAAGCCTTTCCTGTCTTATTGGACAATCAGACGAGAGTGCTAGAAGAAGTAAACATGTTAGCTCTTGGGGTGCATGTGTGGAAGTGGTTGCCTTCCTATGTGCCTAGAATTCTACACACGGACTGTGTGCTTTTCAGGTGGTGGAGGAGTGAGAGTTTTCCTCTGATGTGGAGACATTCCAGATGGACAAGAGTGTAAATGCCCGGTTACATTTTTAGGGGCTTACTAATGGAGCCATAGCAGATTAGCAGGCTCCCTGGGGGGTGGGGGGGATGAGGGAGGGAGAGAGGGAGGGGGGGCAGGGAGCGAGAGAGAGAGAGAGAGAGAGAGAGAGAGAGAGAGAGAGAGAGAGAGAGAGAGAGCTCATGACTGTGTATACTTACAAAGTTTTGTACCAGGTGCCCATTCAATTGGCTGTGAGAATCCCTTCTATTGATATTTTATAAATGGGTATTTTCAACTCTCCCTAATGAATAGAAAGGAGGTTCTTAGTGTAGGCTTTGATTGAGGTAATATTTCAGGCAATCTTTTAGTAAAGCCACTTAGTAAATCTTAGTTTTAAAATTAAATTTTAATCTTACCATAAGGCTAAAAATACAAAGAAGATTTGATTTGTGCCCCTAAATTAAAAGCCTTGGTTGTAGGCTGGGCCTGTCCTAGGTGTAGCTTTTCTTTACTGTCCACATGTATGTTCTAGCAGAGGCCACGTGTTTTCATGGCTTGATTATTCACAGTACATATACATCTTACGAGGACTTTTTTTTAATTTTCCCAAGTTTACTAAGAAGGAACAAAAGGGCTGCTATGTTTTAAATTTTATCCAAGAAATAGTTCGGTGTCTTTGCATTCATTTTGAAAAAAATAAAGTTCTATCTTTTTCATTCATTTAAAAATATATTTGCAATATGGATCAGCAAAACTGTGGCCTCTCTGGCCGCATGATCTTCATTCGGCTTCAGTGAAGAAATAGGTTTCTCTGCATCCTGACACGTGCCATGCTGGAGGAGGTGCCACAGAGCTGTGGAATGCGGCTCACTTCAGCAGCTGTTTGGTGGTTCATGGTTCCGGACCCTTGCCAGCTGCTATGGTTCTGTCACGGTTGGTTGGGGCTATGTCAAGATTCTTGAAACTTCAGTTTCCAGAACCCAGTACTTACTTGTCCCTTTATTAAATGCAAGTTCTATGTTTAGGAATTTGTTTGTTGTAAACCTCTGTAAAAGTTTTCTCTGAACAAAATGTTTTGCTTTGTAGAAAGAAATTTTCCAGGCCGCCAGGATGGCTCAGTGGTCTAAAGCGCCTGCTGGCGGCTGCAGGAACCGTGGTTCGATCCCCGGCACTACATGCTGCACCAGCCCTGCCCTTGGGGCAGGCTGAGCCGGCCATAAAAATAAATAAACAAACAAAAGTTCTGAAACAAGAAAAAAAAATTCCTGTTTTAAAAAAAAAAGAAATTTTCCACTTAGCCACGTAGCATTGTAAAAAAAAATCTAGCAGCCATATCTCTCAGTTATGTAAGTGTTTGCAGTTGCCTTTCACACCTCATGAGTGTCTAATGAATATCACTTGCTGCTTGGGGTTCTTATTTGTGCTTACAGCTTCTGTAGTTTGTGTTCCCCCAATACCCAAAGGAAACAGTAAGTTTAGGATTTTTTCATTGTCCTTGATTGGCCTCTATAGAGATACTCTGGGCAGAAACAGAAGTGAATGTGTAATTGTACGGCTTGTCTTAATCCACAGTTACTGAAATAATCAATAACAGGCAGTGAGAATCTTTGCTAGACTAGGAATTTCTACAACTTCTTGAAGGTTAACAAGTATACCTATAGAGTCCCCCAAATTTGACCTTATTGAATATTTTAAGAATCAGATTAGACGTATCCCCTTTTTTGGTTACCATTTGTAAAACATTAAGCTCAACTTTTCTCCCTGTACCTTTAAAAAGCTCCTCCCCGCAAACATAATGCCTTTTGTGTTTTATCCCCACATTTCTGATAGCATATAAGTTAGGCATGTGAGTGCGTCTTAGGGAATATTGGATGTCATCCCCTCGTCTGGGAAACTGAGGCACTCAGAGTAGCTGGCTCGCTCATTATAATTATTTCTGTACTATGTTAAGGTCTAATCCCTTATTAAGAGGACGATTTCTACCAAATCTAAATAAGCACATGTAGATATTCCTCAGATTTCATGTTTTGTAGTGTAGACAACTATAAATTTGGAAATACTTAGGCTGAAAGACAGTGTAACGTTTTGCTTAATGTTTTGAAAAAAAGATGCTGGCCATTTACTTGTGATTTTTAGATGATTTTGAGAAGTACTCATATTTTGGTCCTGATGGTAGAGCATTGTTAGAGCTGGTTTCTTAGCAATGCATAACATTTACATTTGTAACTAGCTCTTTTTTGGGGGGTTGGGGGGACCAGGGATTGAACTCAGGACCTTGCACTTGCCAGGTAGGCACTTGTACCCCTGAGCTATCTCCCTGGCCCTGTCTTTAGTTCTATAAGTATTATTTAAAAATATTTGCTCTGCTGTAATCCCAGCACTCAGGAGACTGAGGCAGGATGATTGGTGAGAGTTCGAGACCAGCCTGGGCTACAAAACTGAGCTTAAGGCCAGCCTAAACTGTACAGCGAGACCCTGTCTCAAAAAGACAAAAAACAAAAACAAAACAAAACAAACAAAACAAAAAAATAAAATAAAAATACTTGCTCTGTAACAAAACATTTAGTTTATATGGCATTCATCGACTAATGCAGTGAAGGTAAAAATAAAACCGCTTCCATGCATGAAATCCTGAAACATGAAGAATGGTTTTCTGAATTATTTATTTATTTAATTTTAAGGAAGCATCTACAGGGTGTTCAGGGTCTCGTTACTAGATTGGGATGTAGTGATCCACCTGTTTACAGCCTCCCAAGAGCTGGGATTGCAGCTGCAGCACACCACGCCCAGTCTCAATTGCCTTCCCAGCACACCCTGCGGGCTGAGCTGGTATGACAGGCCAGGGGATTGAACCCCTGCCCCTGTGCCTGCTTGTAGGCACTTTAATTCATTGATTTGGCTAGCCCTGGTTTCCTCATTCCTCTGGGTCCGTGAATAATTAGGGAAGGAAACTCTTAGTTTATTTCTTCTCCTTTCATTTTTATTTCCTTGAGACTCAGAGTAACTCAGAATTCTATTGACATACAGATATTATGCCAAATGACAAATTGATGTATTGGTATCTGATTATATTAAATCATATTTAATTATATTGAAATCATTTTTAACCCGTATGATTAAAAGTCATATTAGAAATTTGGGAATAAAAAAACAAGTATGGCATATTCAATTAAAGTATACTTTTTATGTCCCATTTATTTTTATCAGTTCCTTTTTAAACACATTACAGTTGCTTATGCCTATATTTTATCTATCATTTTATCAGACTACTTTTTGGACGGCAGAGTTCAGGGGGAAACTTTTTGGAGGACGTTAACCCAGTGTTTTCCAAAGTGTGTTTCACAGGATGTTTAAGTAGTTAGTAAGGAATTAAAAACTACATTATCCATGCCTGTAATCCCAGCAGTGGGGAGGCTTAAAACAGGAGGATCACTATGAGATTGTGCCACAGAGTGAGACCCTGTACCAAATACATTTTAAAAAAAAAAATTAAAAACTACGTTATCTTCTGATCGTAGGTGTAGGAAATACAGGGTTAAACAAACTTTCAGGGCTCTAATATGGGCTGGGAAATGTCAAGAGGGCAATGGCTCCCACGGGCCCTTGACCATAGAGCTCATGTTCTTTGGAGCCCATTATAGGGCTGTTGCCGCAGTGCATGCTGGGATTGGATCTCTGGCCCTGTCCAACTTCAGGGTCACCAGCCATCCTGTAGTAGCAAAAGCTTCCTACTCTCTGTGTGGAAGGTTTGCCAATATATGAGTCAGAGTCATTGTCAGAACCCATTAACTACAGGACTTTTTGTGCTGCTTATATAGGCAGTTTGTCACTGACAGCAAGCACACAGCATTTGTGTCTCACTTTGGTCTCATAATGATTCTTGGCCTGTTAATGAAGGGGACCAGAGGTGATGGCTCTGTTCTATCTCAGATGTGGACAGAACACAGAGTCTGACTTCTGGCTATTGTTGTAATGTAGCAATATGCGCCCTACAGTGAGTCACAAGGTCATAAGTTTAAAAAAAAAAATCTGTCCTCCCCTCTTTCCTATTTATTACCCTAAAGGAAAGAACATGCTATTTTCTTTCATTCATCCTCACTAAACTGGGTAGGCATCGATACTGGAGGCACTACTTTGAATGTCAACACTTTGACTTGGAGCAGGGTCTTGGTAATAAGGGGCTGTAATCCCAGCACTCTGGGAGGCTGAGGCAGGATGAAACCAGGTTTGAGCCCAAGTTGGAATAACAATTTAGGGAGATCTTGTCTCAAAGTAAAAACAATAGAAAAAGGACTGGAGCCTTAGCTCAGTACAGAGACCCTAGACTTAATCCTCAGGTCTTCACAACCCATGTTCAGGTGTGTAGGTCTATACATACATGCATAATGGTGGAGCTCATATTTTAGAATAATCCTTGGGGATTTTTGAGAGATAGTGGCTCAAAGACAAGAGCTTTTTCACCTCTTTCGATGGAGCATATAGTTTGAACCACTGAGGTCAGTAATAACCGTATTTTAACACCAGAACCTTCTCAGCGAGGTGAGTTAGTAGCTGGGTGTGGTGCTGCAGGCCTGTTATCCCCACACATTGAAAGCTCAGTTGGGAGGATCTTCACAAGCTCGAGGCAGCCTGAACTGGTTTTAGAGACCCTATCTCTAAAAAAACAGAAAAATATATATGACTTGATGGTCCTCATTGGTTTGTGCCTTAGACACACAGGTGTATGATAGGTGCTTTCGGGAGAGTTTAGGGTGGTGAAATCTCATACTTGCCTTAATTTTCTGGCTGTCTTACCATGGTAATCTGCTGCTCCTCATGGAAGTTGGTTTATATTATGTTATCTTCAAATTTAGGCCAAATGCTGGGGGTGCCGCATGGTGGTAGAGTGTTTGCTTAGTGTAGACAAGGCCCTCGGCTTGCACCCTGGTGCTGCAAAACAGAACAAGTACATAGAGAATCCCAGACGGTACCCAGCATGTCGAATTTCCCTGTCAAAGGACCACTGGAGCTAAGTGCATGAAGTCTGTGAGTGGACATCGTGTTCTGAAGATTTTTCTGGCCAAAGATTGTTCTTTTGATTATGGAACCAGCCTTCGGACCATGTGAGTCTTCCTTGTCCTGCAGATGTCACACACATGCATGGCGCAGTGAGGGGAAAGCCACCCCTCCTCAGGGTAGTTCTCCACTGTGCCAGGGGAGAGCCATGCTCCTGAGGGTAGTTCTTCCATATGTGAGGGCAGAGCTATGCTCCTGAGGGCAGTTCTCCTCCACTGGATCAGTGTTTTGATGCCTGAAGGCAAAAGTTCAAAGTTAAAAAGGGGAAGATGGCCATCGATTGCTAAGCCTGGGTGCCAGTAGTGAGCTGTGTGGAGTTTGTGGGTGGCATGAGTTGAAGAGAAAAGATTTAGGGAAAGGAAAACAGCAGCTGAGAGAAGGGAGACAGTGGAAGGCATCCTGTGATGAAGAGACAGGCTTCTTATAGTCCAGGCTTAGCACACGCAGCTTCAGCTTGAAAAGGATTTTCTGACCATCTTTTTCTTTTGTCTTGTTGAGATAGGGTCTTGCTATTTAGTTCAGGCTGGCCTTGAGCTCACTTTGTAACCCAGGCTGGCCTCCAGCTCACACTGATCCTCATGCTTCAGCCTCCTGAGTGCTGGGCCTCCAGGCGTGCACCACCACACCCAGCAGGACCATCTTAACTTGTTAATCCAGTTGTATCTTATGCCAGTGAGCATGAAGTCAAGCTAGATCTCTTTTTAAAGGTGACGTAGGCAGTTTGGATTTTTCTGTAGACTGAGATAATTAACACCCTCATTATAGCTTTCCATTTGGACCATTCCGCTCAGTGGATGCCTATTAGAATCATGTGCACAAACTTA
This sequence comes from Myocastor coypus, assembly GCA_004027025.1. Classification (NCBI taxonomy): domain Eukaryota; kingdom Metazoa; phylum Chordata; class Mammalia; order Rodentia; family Myocastoridae; genus Myocastor; species Myocastor coypus. The sequence goes on along the minus strand of PVJA010000015.1, from coordinate 37,392 downwards.
GCTCTGTTGATATGTAAACTGTGTAATATTTTAAAGCTCACATCATTGTTTTTCCCCTTCTCCAAGTACAGCGTGTTTTGATCTACATAGGGGATATTTTTAAAGAGTGAATGTCTAAGAATGTAAACAATCGAGAGGGGAGGTACAGCTGTTTATGATTTACTTTTTAATCTTCTGTTCCTTTACGGCTTCTGATGTCAAAGGACTTTTATTTATCTATTATAGTGTATGGCTTATGACTTTATAAGTATAGTTTTTCTGGTTTTTATTTTGGCTTTCTAAATGAAGGACCAAGGGACTGAAGGAAAATTGTGGGATAAAAATATCCTCGTGTCTACCAGGTCTTGAAGCAGAGGCATGGGAGGGGGGGGGTGCAAGCAAAGTTCCAGCCCCTGTGGTGAAAAAGTGATTCTATTTGATAGGGTCAAGAACGATCAGGCCTCATGCTTTACCTTTGGCCCTATTTATTTGTCAGGATCTCGTAGTCCCACCCAGCTGCTTTGTCTGTCACTGTCTAGACTTCCAGAAATGACACATTTCATTTTTAGTGTTTTTACAAGAGGCTCCATAATAAGTGATAAAAATGTGCTTTTATGATGGCAATCTTTTTAGCAAACTGTTTTCCAGAAGGGAAGGTGTTGTTTCTGATATCCAGAAGCCCGTTATATGGAATGTAGCTTTAGCTCATTCTGTTTACATTTATCAGTGTGGCATTTTAATATGTAATTTCTCATTACCCTTTATAAACACAAGGCTGACCCTCTGCTTCCTTTTATAAATATAGACTTGTGTATTGCAGTAAACTCTATTTAGATGAAAGAGTTGGCAACACTCCCACCCATGCTTTTTATAGAATTGTCTATACACTTGTGGTCAAAAGCATGGAGCCGAAGTTCTAGTTGCCTCCTTTCTGAGCTACAATATCTCAAGAAATTTACTCGTCTTTTCTAAACCTGAGTTTCTTTGTCTTTAAAACAGGAGCAGTCATATAAATAATCTTAGCATTGTCACAAGGAGGCCATAGAGTTGTAACCTGGTTGTGGTAGTGAGTGCCTGTAACCCCAGTACTTGGGAGGCTGAGGCAGAAGGATCATTGTGAGTTTGAGTTTAGCCCGGGTTCCAAAGTGAATCCAAAGCCAGCCTGAACTGCATAGTGAGACCTTGTCTCAAAAAAATATATATATATATATTTTTTTAACAAAAAAACCCCTTAAAGATAGAGCTTGCCATGTAATCCATGTTGGTGAAGACTCTAACTTGCTCTCTTTGTGTTTATGGGTTAATTTAGATTTCCCCACCGTCTCCACAAAATATTCCTGTTTAGGGAGAGAAGAGGATACAAGTAGCTGAGGTTATTCTTAACTAAGTTATATGGACTTTATGAAATGTTTATGGGGAGCTATGACTTTTCTTACAGGTCCTTTTCCTGGGAAACATATACATATAGGGAGTTGGAGATCAAACCTTCAGGAACAATTTAATGAAGGATGCCGATCGTAAGCATTCACCATCCCAGAAAATTATATTTGATGGCATATCTGGAATATAAGACTCTCCCATGGCTACATTCAGAATTTTACCTTGAGCCTAATAAAGTATTAAGCTGTGGATTACAGAAGTTGTGGTACTTTAAAATTGTGTTTTTATTTAGGGACAGTCCATTGCAAATAATGATTCACTAGTGGAAATGAGTTCATAGCACCATCGTAGTCGGTGATTTTTAAGGTCAGTGGTCTTCCCAGAGAGTGTCAAGGACAGGATTTGGTGCAGATTCTCTTTACCAACACGTAAAATAGCAGAGGTAGAAAATCAGTGTCAAGAACCTTCCTTCCCACACTGGGCGTGGTGGTGCATGCCTATAATCCCAGCACTCGGAAAGCTGAGGCAGGAGGATCGGTGTGAGTTCGACACCAGCCTGGGCTACAAGTGAGCTCAAGGCCAGCCTGACCTGCATAGTGAGATCCTGTCTCAAAAAGACAAAAAAAATAAGAACCTCCTTCCCCTTTCAGTTCCTCTTTCCTCTGCCCCCTCCCAGTTTGGTTTCTGGTAGCTTCTTGAGACCAGATAGAATAAATTAATCATCCTATAACTGGTCGTCAACATCGTTCATTGTAGTCGTGATGCATGTAATTCACATGACTCCTGGATGAGGAATTTTATCACCACTTTCCTCAGAAATTGCAGCTCAGTGAGGTCAACGAAATGTCTTTAAGTTCCCTGCGGGGAGCGGAGCTGGGTCCTCCCACTGCTGGGTGACCACATGACTGTGACGGAAGGTCCCTCGCAGGAGGTCTGCATTCCTGTTGTAGCCATAGCCCTCGGGTAACATGTATCCTTCCTCTGTCCTGGCTGGTTAGGCAAACGACTCATGTGAACTGCACGGCATGTGAAGTGCAGAGTCCAGCAGTGGTTTTGGAATTAGCTCTTAGGGAGTTTCTCTGGCCACATCATCATTTTCCTGCTGTTTCCCAAAGTCATTAGAAGCTTATACTGGCCTTGTCCAACTTCCTTTCCAGACAGTAAAGCTGCACCTCTGTGTCCAAGCACAGAGGCAGGCCACGTGGATGCAATTGCCGGCAGATAATGAAGGCCGGGTTGCAGCTGTAAAACGTCATGGAGAGGGGGACAGAAAGAACCTTGTGACTGACTTCTAAATAAATAGGACTGAAGGACATGTCTGCTTGCCTTCCTGTAGAAATTGGGACCGGTTTGCTACTGTCTGGTAGCCCGAATGGAAGTCATTAACACAGCCAGGCCTTTCACTCTTGCTTACTTTTTAGTGAGCAAAGTTTGGTACCTTCACATCATTATGGTTTCATTGCTTCCGCTGATATTACAAAATGTGCTACCTCTGGGCCTCTCTGTCCAAGCCACAGTGGTTTGGGAGATGAGCTGTTCATGCTAGCAGTAATTGTTGCACTTCAAAGAGATGGGGGAGAAGGAATTAATACCGAGTGGGGAAAGGGAGCCTGTTTTGGTATCACTACTTTTGATATTTCAAACTTGATGAAAACGCTGTAGACTGTTGTGATCAGTTAACTGTTACCTCAGTTCTGCTCATTCCTTTGGGGTGAGATCTGAGTTGTCAGTTTGGTGGCTCCTACTGTTCATCAGATTCTTCAGATGATAAAGAGGTGGTTTCGTTTCACTCTGAGCCTTGTGGTTTACTTAAGTGAAGGTCTATAGGGCAGATGTATTTATTTTCTTTGAGTGGTGAGGAATGCCTGCTCACTTTTGTCCGGTTACCACTGATCACCTCAGGCACGTGGCTTTCCTTCCATTCCTCTTGCCCGAAAGCCTCAGGTGTGACAGTAATCAGTACTCATGTTGCAAAGAGGCGGGCAAAGCACCGGCAAAGCACCAAGTCTCATGCCTTCCTCCAGGCCCGTCACTGCGGCCTTCAAGCCTTCGTCCCTTGCCTGAACACTAAGTAGTGTTACAAACCCAGAAGCAAAGTGTGACATAATCTTTAGTTTTGGATTTTTTTAATGAAAAGGAGAGCTAGAATGGACAGGATTGGGTCATGGGATTTTTTTATGACAGGGGAAGATAAGGAGAGGAGTAGTGTTCGGGAGTCCTAGGTGAACTCTGAAAGCATTTCTCTAAACAGGAAGTCTGGGTCACAGTCAAGCCCACGGAGAAGACCTCTGAGATCTTCAGGTTTGATTCACTTAGCATGTTAGGTCTGCTCTGCACCAAGTCAAGAAACCAAGTGGATGATGATGGCTTCAGGTGACTTTTGAGCAGATTTAGGCAGGGCCCATCATAGTGCTCTTAATTGTTAAGTTTAGCCCAACGATGTTTGATATAATAACGTAATATTGTGTGTCTTGTTCTTGTTGTGAGGGTGTTGTGTCAGTGTCTCATGCTACGATCTAGAAAGAACAGATGCCATCGTGTTCTTTGTGAAGTCAGGGGCCACAGTAGCTGCTCTGGCCATATGTTAGGATGACTTATTGCCACTTGGAAGTATACTTGTTCTTTCGATTGGTCAACCAATGTTTAGGAATTTTCAACCCCGTCTGCTCTCACTGAGGAATGATCGATGGAGCGCTTGCATGTGGGCCACCATACTATGCACTGTTCGCTCCTTCAAAGTTGGGGCTTTGTCGGAACCTTGGAAAGTTCCTGTTTTTCTCTCTAGGAAAGACAGAACGCATAGGCCTCAACTGGTTAGCTGGATTGCTACCTTTGATAGAGGTGTTCTGAAGGAATGGAACACAGCAGAGGTTGGGTTTTAAGCAGTGATGATTTGAAAAAGGCCGTAAACTCTGAGAGGAAGGACCCACTGGAACCCTAAACTGTGGCAGTGGCTATTAGAGACCCAGGAAGGCTGCAGATTTGTTCGCAGATCCCTCCATTACAAGTTGTTACCACTTCCTAAGGATTGGGCCCAGCTGCCTGCAGAGATCTTTCAGTTCAGCCAGTGAGGCCTTCAGTTCAGTACCAGGAGGCCATGATGCAGTTTTCATTCAGAAGGCTGTTAGGCAGCGTCTAAGCAGATGGCATTTTCCAAATTAAAAGGAAAGAGGCCCGGATGTGGGAGAGTGGAGAAAACAGAGAGGCTGGAGCGCCTTGGAAGGGAGACTTGCGAGATGAAAGCCAAAGAATGGAGCCTTGGGGTCAGTGGGTGAAAGGTCAACCCTCGCAGTCAACTGGGAGAATGTTACCTCTTTATGTGAGATGGTAGAGGAGGGCCTGCGGCCAGTCGGAAATCTGCACCATTGTCTGCCTCCAAGCCCTTTGCGGTGCGTGTGGCAGCGTGCGCATTATCGGTTACTTCAGATGATCTTTTCCGAGTTTTTCTTGCCCTCGTTTCCCAGCTGCCAACGATTAGAGAAGTGCATCTGGCAACAATTTCGGTTTTTCAAGTTACTCTGGCAGCCCTGACTGGCTGGATCACCTCCTGTTCAGTTTCTTCAGATGAGAGATTAGGGAAAAGAATTTGGGAACAAAAGCCACCCAAGGACTCCCCCGCCCATTATAAACATTCTTGGAGGACCTGGAAATAGTGCATTAAAAAAAGAAAAAATCTCACAGAGCATCCCTTTAACCGGATCCATGCGATTTCTTAGTGCCTTCGTGTAGCATTGTGAGGTGTTCATTAGCCAGCTTATAAAGGGCAGGGGTCTCCGAGCTCCTCATTCCTTCAAGCAGTAGAAGTCGCCTATGGAGCGGCATCACTGTAGGGAGCAGTACTGTGGGATCCTCTCAAAGACACGTGAATGCTACTATCATCATATTAAAGCTGATTCTTTTCGTTGTGCAGGTAGGCAAGTCCTTCTGTGAAGTCATATCGCAGGGTATAGTTTTTAGCGTCACTACTGCTACCTATCCTTTTTCCCTTAGTTCTGGGGTTTCCCCTTGCTACTTGCTCTCCAGAATAACTTCCCAAGATGTATCCTAATTGGCTTCAACTCCATCCCTGGCTGGCATTTGGGCCCCGGATTTCTGCTTGGTTTGGCTGATACGTTTTCAGGTATCAGGAGAAGTTGGCCTGGTTTTTTAATAATAGTGGATACAAAAGAGCTAGTGATTGAGGGCTTGCTACATGCCAGGCATGGTGATAAGAACTTTCTGTTTCATCTCCATGATAACCCTACGTAATGGAGATGGGTGTCCTGTGCTGCAGATCAGAGCCCTGGGATTTAGGAGAGTGACCGACCTGCTTAAGATCACAGAGCAAGGAACAACAAGAGGAGCATGTAATGCAAGTTGCTTTAGTTTGACTTTGAATTTTAATTTGGAAATAAGTTTTGCGCTAAAATAACCTTTTAAAAACTTGACAGACATGTCATTTTCATTTTCAAAGTAACCATTTAGGGGGTGGAATTTCCTCAATTACATTTCAGAACTCAAAATTGCATACAGGTTACTCACCACTCAGGTATTGGCAATTCAAAGGAAGCCCACATTTATTATATTATTCCTTCATGGCCAGCAACCCTGAAGAGCTTATCTTCAACATGAGCTGGTAAATATGGGTCCTGCACTTGGCCTTGTGCAATCTAGCACGGTGGCACTGTTTCCTATGCTCCTTGGCATTGGATACATTTGAACACTAGTGCAGTCGACTTATGTATTTATGACCCGTTGGAATTGGTTTTGTAATTCTTTTCTTTTTTTCCTTTTTTTTTTTTTTTCTTTTACGACAAGGTCTCACTATGCAGTTCAGGCTGGCCTTGAGCTCACTTTTGTAGTCCAGGCTGGTGTCAAACTCACACTGATCTTCCTGCCTCAGCTTCCCAAGTGCTGGGATTACAGGCGTGTGCCACGATGCCTGGCTTGCAATTCTTTTCGTTAGATCACACCCCCCCCCCTTTTTGAAGAATTAGTCCCTTAACTGCCAAAAATGGCCGATAAATTCTTCCCATTTTCCTCCTGATATCCTTAAAGCTTTTGATTGAAAGTGTAGTTTCCTGAGGTATTAGGTAGGTGTACGTCACGGGGTCAGGCTTCTACTGAGCCTGAGCAGAGAGCAGTTGTCTGGGCATGGCTGTCTCCTCTCATAGGACAGCTTAATGACCTAGAAGAACCTATGGAAAGGAGACCAGGGCGGTACTGCTGAAGTACTTTGTGGTTCCCCTTAAATACGCTTGTTCAGTTCAGTAGATGTTTCTTGCATTACCAAATTCTTCCATAAAGCAAACCACAGCCCATGTTATCAGGGACTCCAGCGAACGCGTGTGGTGCGTAGGAAATAGATTAAACACAGGTTTTCCTATTTCTCCAGCTGCCAAAAGTGATGTCAGCGGTGTTAATGATGCTTACCTCAGTTCTCTGCAGACCAGGGCCGTCTGTGCAAACGTCTGCTCTGTGCCTAGTTGGTGCGCTGTTTTGGCAAAACTAAAGGAGGCTGCAAAACAATTGAGTAGCCTGAGAGTTACTCAGATGGCGAGTCAGGCGCTTGCTTTCTTGCAGCACTCTGACTCCAGGGAGATGGGTCAGAAGAAGCCTCTCCTTATTGTTTAAGAGGAAAATAAAAGCAGCAGCGTAGCCCTGCCTGACGATTCCCTTTTGTCTTAATTGCAGCCACAGTGTTGCAGGCGCTTTCTACTCTTTCTACACTGCATTGTAAATGAAGCTGTGATGTAATTGAGGGCTACTGTTTTGATGCAAAGCCAGACCTATAAAACCTGAGTCCTGTGTTTTGGCCATTACAAACAAAATCACCAAACCAAAAGGTGAAGTGTTAATGGAATATCAGCTTCAGAACTGGAAAGTAATCCCTGTAAGGGAGAATGCGCTACAAAAATACCCTTCAATATGCGCAAAAAGACTGACTTTTCTGGCTCTCTTATTCAGGTAGGAAGGCTCTGTTGTGTCACTTTTGTGTATTCTTGTAACAGGTTTATTTTGCTTGAACTTTGTTAAAATTAAAGATTCCTGTCTCCTGGTTATTGAAATGTAGAGGATTCTTTTTCCCTGAGTCTTTGTACCTTGTCTTGTCATCTATATGGGGTATATTATAATATTGGTAAAAAAGATGGGGGAATTTTTTTTTTATTTATATGGGGAGGGGCTTTTATGGCATGAACCATATCTGTTTTATCTCAGCATCGTTTCTTGTTGACATAAAATAAAGGGAAGTAAGCACAATAGATATTCTTTAGTTTAAAAGATTTCTAAATGTGTTTTCCGATTTCCTAAATACATCACTGATGGAACACCTGAATGACTGGGAACTACGTGTTGTTGGGTGAATCTTCCTTCTCATCCCTGACTGTCTTGAAACATTTCTAGATCCTCTTTCTGCTTTTGTAGCAGCTCTAGGAGAAATCCACAGGGCAGAAAGCCTTCAGCCCGGGAGCCCACCGCCAGAGCTGACAAGGTCGAGGGTACTCCCGACGGTCACTCCTGATCTTCCTGCCTTTTCATCATCCATGTGCCTTTCTTCATTGGTGGTCTTCTGGAATCACAAGCCCTGCCAGAAGAGCTTTCATGGGGACAATAGGGGAAGTGGAGCGAGATGGCCTCTCACTTGTTGGCATCTCTCCCTGAGTTTCCTTCCTTGGCAAACCCGTGCACGCGAAGGTCTGGCCGGCAACTGTGTTATTCTCACCAGCGCTCTTTCGTGTGACTCTACCCTGCGAGAGTGCTATTTCAGCAGCTCTGTGAAAGCTGGGCCTCATCAGCTGGTTGCCCTTTGCCCGCTGAAGGCCATGAAACCAAATCTTTCCAGCCCAATCCCGGAGTTTTAAAAGAAATTTCTATCCTTTAGCTCGTAGGACTCTCTCCTTATAGCATCAAGTGGCAAGCGTATTGGTTTTACCTCTACCTTTAGTCTCCACTTCCTTGTTGATTTTGATAGTGATGATCTGGAGGCTTTTTTTCACCACTTCTGATCTTTTCTGGAGCCCAAGCTTGTCCCCACACTCCTCAGCTTTCTTTTAAAGAACGAAGTTCTTCCTCTGTCCCAGACTTTTCAAGGTCACTAGACTCAGCTTTTATTTTTAAGCAGGTGATTGTCCTAGATAATTCAATTCTCTGTGATAATACCACTTTGTTTCTTGATGCAAGTCATTGAACTCAGGCGACAGAGCCCAGGGCCTAAGCCCTGAATGCCTTTACTCAGGATTTCCTAGTCTGTCAAGTAAATCAGTGGTCTCTTTTATTCACCTGAGATTTATAGTGTGAATGTTTGAATAAGGAATAGTCATTATTCCCAGAACAAGAAAGTACTTGAGATTGATGTATTGTTTTGTTTTGTGTTGACTTGCTGGGTTCACGTGCCATTTGAAATGCTTAAAAGTGGAATATTTTTGTGGTATTTAATAAGGCACTATATTAATATGCTACTTGTGGAAAACGCAGTCAATTCAAATTAGCGGCACCATGCATTAAGTGCAGGGGCATCAGGGATGTAGTTGAAGAAATGAGTTATGGTGGGTATTAGATGGGTGCAGTCGTATGAAAGGCAATGGCTAGATCTGGGAAGACAGAGCAGAGACTCCACAGGCGCTATTGCCAGCACCTTGCCAAGTGCAGCACCATCTCTGGGCTGTCCCTTACCTCCAACTTGATAATGGGACACCTCTCTTCTCAGCTGAAGGGAACCTTCTTCTCTGAGAGAAATTCCTCCTTGTCTACCTTCTTTCAACACTTTGTACCATCCTATGAAGACTTAGGCTTTTGAAAATCATATACATACACTAAGACAAAGGTTTTTTTTTTTTTAACTTTCTAATTATTTGTAGTGATTTAATAACATAAGGAAAGGATAGAATACTGGTAAGGTTTAAAAAATGAAGTTAACATTTTGAAGAGTTTCTCATCACAGATTGTTAAGAATGAGAAAGATCTGATTATGAGTTGAGTATTATTTTCCTCTCCTACTCAAACTTTTTTTGACATTAAGTACAGACTTGGAAAAGTCTGAACAAGTAAATAATGAAATTAGAACCACAAGTAGATGGTGTTTTTCCTTCGGTGGCAGGAATTACAAATCATGCTTATTTCTTCTTTATATTTCCTAGTATTTTGTACATTGTCTGTGTTATACTGAAGATATCATTTTTTAAAAAAAACCCAAGAGCTGTTTATGGGAAAGGAAACAAATAAGTTACTTTGATACATTTCTTGAAGTGGAGAAATTTGGTTTATATGGATTTTTCTAGCTGAATCTACAGCATAACATTTCAAATAGTGATTTCCATAGAAGAAAACCCATCATTGCTATTGTTTTTAAAAACACAGTTGGAGGCCGAGCATGGTGGCTCACGCCTGTAATCTCAGGACTCCAGAGGCTGAGGCAGGAGGATCGGTTGGAGTTCAAGACCAGCCTGGGCTATGAAAGTGAGCTCAAGGCCAGCCTGAACTGCATAGCAAGACCCTGTCTCAAACAAACAAACAAACAAACAAACAAACACACACAGCTGGACTTTAGAAGGGTTTCTTTCTGGCTACATTTTAGTATATGACAATAGCAAAGCAATTTTTATAATGTTGTACAGCTGCTTTTTAGTAAGAGTAGAAACTGCTAGTAATGCCCTAGTCAGATACTTACTACTACATTGGACTTGACTCAACAACTTGGCAAGTTGCAAGACACAAAAACACTAGCCAGTGGTTCTGACTGAAAAACACACTGCTGAAAGAATACAGATCCTTCCGCTGTACCTGTATCTTTGTAGCTATCACGGGTGGAACTCTCAGTAGGCTGAGACTGTGTGGAAGGAAGCAAATGACTGGTTTGTTTTTCAGCTCTGGGAAGCATGTTTAAGCAGGTAGAGTCCAGAAGATGTAAATCCCTACTGGATGCAATAATGTAATAATCCATGAGTCTCAAGTAGCTTTGCCCACGTGTTGACTTATTTGATAATGCCTTAAAAATTACATTTCTCATTACTGGCAATGGGATTAGGTAGGTTTTACCTTACAAGAAGACACACACAGACAGGTACAGTAGATACTGATGTGGTGATGAAATTCTATCAAAATGCAATTTCCTGCTAGCAAATCTTATGACAGGTGCATCATATTTCTGGGTTCAGGCATTATTCCCCAAAGATATAACTAGAGAGAATGAATCATGGGCACACCACCACTTGATGTTTGCTCAGCATCTTCTCTTAAGGAGATATTTTGCTCTTTTAGCTTCTGCTTTTTTGTATGTTACAAATGAGCTTCTGTATTTGTGAATCACTATAGCAATATTTGCTACCTGTGGTTGGTTTCCATCAGTTTAGGTTGTAAATGAAATATGCTGAACGCCCATATGTCTGTGTCATCTTTTTTGGGTGCGTGTTATGCTGTTTATCACTGCCTTTGTATTTGTCACAAACAGATATTTATTGAATTGAATAACTGCAGAAAGCCAGTGTTTTTCTTTACGCATATTTCTCAGTGACAGAAATACATGGATACAGACCTCAGCTTTTGTTCAAATGCGTTGCTTTATGCAAGCTCAGCCGGTCTCGATTGCAAGCATGTGGAGGCAAGGATATGGGGAGATCAATTTAATTCCCATAAAACATATTTTGAGCTCTGTTTATAAAGTCATTAGATTTCCTTTCCAACTACTTCATCAGAGTAACTGTCACGAACAACTGTGTTTTTGGAGCTTCAGTTTTGGAACTCTTTTGCTTTAGATAATACCTCACTGGGAACCATTACCCTGCTTAATCAGCTCCTTTATTTACCATATTTGGCTCTCAAAGCTTTTGGGCTGTCTGCAAAGATCAAATATGCTCTCCAAGGGCTCAGGCTGGCTCCTATAGAGACCATTCAAAAGAATATGCCCAAGGCAGTTACAAAGAAGGAATGGGAACTTGAGAAGGCATTCCAAAAATGCTGCAGACAATGGCTGCAGGATTGGAATGAGTGGGCAGCCCCCAAGGTGGCTCCTACAAGGACGGGTTTCACTGGGGTGTCTGCTCAAAATCCATGTCACTGTGCTGTAGCTACACTTGTTGTATGTACACACACATGCAGATGTGAAACTCAGATACTTCCCTTTAAATTGTTTCAGGCCTCTGTTCCAGCTCCTCACGGGAGCATTGCCCCATACTTCGCCTCTTTCTTCATCTTGCTTATGTATGCCTAAGCCTCTGAAAAACCAGTAAGGAGCATTAGTGTCTGAGATCAATGTTAACTATGATTTATGATAAAGGACTTTTAAAAGCGGTAGGAGTTTAGAGGGAAGATATGTGATGGGATTGATAAGTCCCTTGATTTCAAGCTCTTTGAACATAGTCTAGAAAACAGAGGTGGATTCCTATTGGCCAAGAGCAGTAGATTTCAGCCTCCAGAGAGGGCAGATTTCCTTCTCTCCTTCCGGGGCCCCTGATCTCTTCTGCTCTGAGCATCCATGCAGGTTGGAACACGTGCTGATAAAGCTGGGTACAGCTTGTTCTCGTCCTGAGCCATTCATGCAACCTTCTGGATGAGATTCAGATAGAAAATGAAAAACATACTGTGTGCCTTCTCTCCCTCCATTTTACATCTGGCACTTAGTTTGTGAAAGTCCTTTAATATGACATGGCCTTTTTGCCTAGATTTTAGGCCCAGAGCTGTCACATTGTGCACAAATCATGGATAGATCTCCAGCTAGAAACCTTCCTCTAGTAGTTTGGGAAAAACTGGAAAGAAAAGGAGAGCCCTAGAGCTCCTGGAATGGGGAGTTTCCCAGGAAGGATGGGCTTGCACTCTTGGAGACTTCAGGAAGGAAATGTGTTTCTCTGGCAATTAAAAGGATCAGCCTGGAATGTTTTGTGTGTGTGTGTGTGTGTGTGTGTGTGTGGTCTATCTCTTTTGCAGTACAAGCAACTGAACCCAGAGTCTTCCCACTGAGTTATATCCTCAACCGTTTTTAATTTTCTTTACTCTGAGACAGAGTCTCACTAAGCTGGCCAGACTGAGCCTGAATTTGTGACCCTAGCTGCCTCTGCCCCCAAAGTATTGGGATCCTAGGCAGACACCGCCCTATCTGGCTTGTTTGTTGATTTTTGCACTGCTCTATGCCAAGGTTTTATTAGTAAGTAAAATACTAGTTTGTTTACCTGCCCTTTAGAGGCACAGTTAATACTTTAAAAGAAACAGAAACCTCCTCATAAAACTAGTCTTCATTTAGTAAGCTTCCACTCATCAGAAAGCCATTACAATATGTAAATCATGAATGCTGGTGGATCAAACTCAGACTTGCCTGGCTCAAAAGGAGAACAGAGAAAAGTTACATTGGTCAACACTTACAGTTGTATTAGAAGCCACCGCTGTCCTTGTAGCTCATGTGGCCCTTGATCAGATCTCAGAGCAAGTCCTTGTTGTCCCTATAATTAGATAAAGGCCTTTTGGCACATCCATCAAGACTTTTCCCCATCAACCCAACCTTGATCTGTGGACTTAACTCCTTCTGCCCTGCTTTAACAGCCTTGCTGCCCTGGGGAGTGGCATCTTTCTTTTGACTGGTCAATGGCTACATTATCTCCTTGGGCCTTGTTTAATCATGTATCTACAGAGAGAAAGGTGCAGTGTCCCTTTCATTTGTTCACCTCACATTTATTGCTATGTGGCAGGCCTTGTGCTAAAATCCAGAGATACAAAGTGACAACACAACTCCTGCCTTTGTGTCTCCATGTTACTGTTTTTCTTGTAAGCTCAGTGTGTCACTAAGGTACTTGCTTTATATTTTTAGCTGGAAGCATTTTTCCCATCCTGCATACATCTAGAGCTTTTATCCTTAGCGCATGCGTGGAAATTCTCTTCCCTAGTTTGCATTCTTTTTTTTTTTTTTTTTTTTTTTGGTGTTTTTGGTCTTTTTGAGACAGGGTCTTGCTATGCAGTTCAGGCTGGCCTTGAGCTCACTTTTATAGCCCAGGCTAGCCCAGCTCACACTAATCCTCCTGCCTCAGCCTCCCAAGTGCTGGGATTATAGGCATGCACCACCACACCTGGCTCTTCTAGTTTGCATTCTGTGTATGGCATTGAGCCTCCCTGCCTTTGTGGAATTCCTTGTAGGAAAGTCCTAAACTTCGAATCCTCCATTGTACTTAAGGCAGCTATATCTTCACTCAGTAAGCATTTATGATTACTTACTTTGTGCTGTGTGCTGTTGAAAGCACTCCATAAGTACTGATATGCCATAGATAACTGTTCAACGCGTGAAAATTTGAACCTTTGAAGGAACATTTAATATAATACTTAAAGGCAGAAGATATTTTATGAGGTTGAAAAGGAGGCTTCCCCCTGAGGGAGAATTATAGTTAATACCCCGTTGAGGGCTGTCTTCTTGGACTGCAGCAAAGAAATCCTGTGGCTCTGCCTGAATTACTTGTTTCTGTTAGACCTCAATCAGAATCCTTTTCTTATTTAATGATTAATGAAGTCTGCTTGGCTTGCATCTCTTTTTTGCGTCTGAAATTCTCATGTCACACAATGTCACATTAAAAATTGATTTCAGATTTTGTAATGTTAAGCTCTGCAGCTTCAAATGCTAACATCTGCCGTTGACTTTTAGCTCCAAAGACACTGAGCACAAACTATCAGGGGGTAACCTGTTCACCACGTTTTGCAGCAGGTTGACACAGCTACTGTAGCAGACGTTTTCTGCTTCAGTTGTTATGCCAAACAGTTTGATATTTCTGTTTGGTTTCTAGACCTCTAAAATGTCCAGATCACATCGATTTGTTTACTGATTTAATATTGACTCCTTTTAGTATGTAATTGCTTCAGATGCTTGCATTTTGAAAGAAAAAAAAAATGTGAGATAGAGGTTGTTGATTTTATTTAGGTACACAGCACTGTTCGTGCCTGTATCAGGTTATCTGATAGTGCAACTCCCTGGTCCCCCTCAAAGGAGAGTTTCCCAGTTTGTGACTGGCTGGCTGTGCATGTTGAGATGGTGATGACTTCGTTTTCCCTTTCCTTTTCAGAATGAAGACCTAAATGACCTCAACAAATCCTCCTTTCACTCATGGGTACCCAGACTATTTCACGACTCACAACCAGGACCTCACAGCTTCCTCCTCAGTAGATGGTACGATGCATCCATTTCGGTTTGTTTACTTTATACAATCCTCAGGAGTTCATTGACTGAACAGCACCTTCTGTAGTGTGCCAAGCAAAAAAACAAAAACAAACAAAAAAAGCACTGTGACACCAAAAGAATGCGTCTGCTTGAACTTCAGTGTGACCCTTGCGGATTGGGTGGCTGCAGTGAGCTGATGTGCCCACCGTCACGCCACGAGAGAATGGGCTTCCTCTCGCTGCATTCACAAGAAGTGTTTCATCTGCTGCTGAAACTGTTTGACAAAGCATCGTTGTAAATTATTTCATCGAATACTGTTCACGTTGGGTGGAGAGAGTATTAAATATTTAACATAGGTTTTGATTTATCTGTGTAATTTTTTAAATGAAAGTGTAACATTTCTTAAAGCACATCTTTTTTTGGGATGTGGAACTGAGGTATGCAATGTTCTGTTGTAAAGAGTGGAGCACATGCCTGAAACAAGGCTACGAAGCGTAGACTAGGGTATGATCCTCATCTTAAGATTGTAATTCAGAAAAATAATATAATAAGAATCCTAGTGCCATAGATGATTCTCAATTGTACAGTTATATTTGCTGATACTATCTCTTGTAATATAAACTTGATGTTGAGCTGAGTTCCTTACAAGAATTAATCTTAATTTTGTATTTTTTCCTGTAAGCCAATAGGCCACATTAATTAAATTGAAGAAGGATATATTCTACTGGGGTATTTTCAAGTGTCAACTGAAAATTAGCTATTGAATGGAAGAAAAGGAAATCGAAGTCTTCCATTGTATATATTATAAAGAGAAGGCGGCCTGGGTGATCCTGTCAAATCAAAGGCTCTCTTGGGAATGAACAATGTGGGTGTTTGTAAATTCTGGAAATGTCTTTCTATTCATAATAAACTAGATATGTTGAGCTTTTCTTCTCTCCCTCCCCTGCCCGACTTCTATAAACTTCCTGCTCATTCCCACCATTTTTTTTTCTGTGCACACATTATGAAATTTCATTTCCTGCATTATTGAGAGGAGTTTGAAACAAGTGAGTATTTGCTAAACAGATATTAATTTTCCAGAAAAAAGAAGAAAAGACTTTAAAAAAAAAAAAAAAAAAAGTAATCACAACCAAGGCTACATGTTAATGTCTTTAAGACCCTTATCCATGTCTTCTGAGAATTTCCGGTGTTAGATTATGTAACTGAATGTCACCGGCCCATTTGCCCTGGTGGGTGCTGGCCTACTAGTGATTAGTTAATAAAACACTGTACAGAGAGCACATGAAATCATAATGACCTGCTGTTGAAACATCAAAATAGCAGTGAAAATGTTAACTCTTATTTGGAAAGTATACAGATCTTGGAATTTTTCCTTGTAAAACAGAAATGGCAGTGCACACCCTCACAGGCCTTGCCGGCAAAATTTTAAAGCCTTTTGCAGGAAAGCCTCCTAAAGGTCCAGGAATCAATGCAAATATCAGACTCCCTTTGAGTCAGTGAACTCTATCAGGCACTGCGAGCCCTGCTGCTGCTAGGAGCACCATTCAACGCTCTGGGAGGGGTTGAGCTCTGAGCGGGGCTCCAAGGAAGGGGCTGGGGTTGGAGCGCACTGCTGGCCGCAGTCCTGACTGGCTAGTTGGGGAGTCCTGCTCTACTCAAAAGGGAGTGGAGATAAGTGGAACCCCCATGCCACTAAGACCTGTGTTACTGCTTATTTAGTCAGATGGCATGTACCTCATGGACTGTTGTACAATGTTTATTGTTGCGGATTTTAATCATTTGCATGCTCATCAGCTTCCAAGATAGGTCTGTAGTCCTACGGATCCATTGTTTTCTAGGAACTGGCTGAATTACATCATTTCCTATTAGTACAGAACGCCATCAGTTTTGAACAGCTGATATGAATGTTATTTTTTTAAAAAAACTTTTTCTCCTTTGTAAAAAAGTCTTTCTTAGACACAATAATGTTTTAAATTTTGAAGTATTCTGACTCACCTTTGCTAGTGTAAGAATGCAAGCTGTCCTGCTCTGTTCCTTTGGGGACTGAGATGAAGAGGGAAAGTGCCATGCACTTGCCTATAAAGCTGGTTATTATTTCTCAAAGAACCCAGACTTTGAACATGTGTTGCCAACACACCTCTACGTGCAGAATTAGCAGCACACTTTTGGTGAAAACAAAAAATGAACAGACTGGAAAATCCGTCTCTTCATTTTTCTATGCTTAACATTTTGTTGATAAAATAATCATAAAGATAGATCTTACTTAAGCTGCTTCGGGAGGTACCCTAGCTGGGTTTGATGGCAGTAGTAAACTTTACTGATTTAAAACTGGAAGTTGCTTATCCTCCGGCCCCAAACCCACGCTCTGGCTACTGGAACCGTTTACTTTGAACACATCAGCTGCCAAGTCCATGTGTTTGGTTCCTACTGCAGAGAGAGTTGGCTTTTATCTATTTCAAAGTATTTGTAGGCCCGCCAACAGCATACATTAGTGGGGCTTTTAGTGACCTCTGGCCAACCTAGAAGGTAGTGGCTTTTTCTTCACGAGACCCACCTTTTACAGAATTCTTTCTTAGAGACTTAGGCAGAGTTTAAAAATTCTCCTTTGTGAAAAGAACAAATGCTTCATGGCTTTGATGATATCTTCATTCTGGGCAAAATCATGGCCTGAGGACCAGCTGGGAGTAAGGAGAATCCATTAATGATCAACCACCTGGATCAATAAGGACAAATCAGTACCGATGTTGTGTTTCTGATTATTTTTTGCTACTTTCAAAGGTCAGGGACTCTCCTGACTAATCTAGTGGCTAGCAAATAAAATAAAATCTACTCAGAATCATCCAGCCAGAAGTACAGATTTTTTTTTTAAAGCATTTCTTTGCCTTTTGTCTTCTAGCAGTCCTTTCAATGTGAGACAAAGTACTATAAGACAACTTTGATGTACTATAAGAGACTGTATTTTATGGTAACCAAAGCCCTGTTTTATTCATTCTTGCATCCTGAATCCAGTATGCTATGTAGTAGGAAATTGCCCATTTCTTTACTACAGGTGATTGAAAAGTGGAGGAAAAGGCTCGTACCCTACCAACAGTAAGAACCATGGAAAGTAGGCTGTGAAGGGCTGTGACACCAGGGACAGTGAGCGCATATCCGGTCTCAGACGGCTGTGACAGAGCTCTGTAGGTCAGTTTATCACCCGGAGAGGCTCTGAAACAAAAGGTAGAGAAAGAAAGACCTTGACTGAGGCAACGCGAAGGACCCCTTGGGAGACACGCAGAGGAGAGTGGGTAGAAGTACACAGTGGTGTCTTCGCAGTGGCGGATGGGGTTTAGTGTTCCCAGGACAGGTTGAATGTTAGAGCCGATGCCAAATTCTGTGTGTGGGTGACAGCAAATTTGAAGGAAGAGGCATGCTCTTCTAGAAGTGTGTAGCAGTCAGACCTTGCCTGTACTGAAACAAAGTCCTCCATGCAGGCTGTGTGCTTGGTACGGAGAGCAGAGTCAGGAGACCATTCAGAGTTTCATGTTGGCACCTTTAGCCATTTCTAAAGCCAAGCTGAGATTTTCAAGATCCTTTCATACATTCTTGCATCCTGCTTCATGGCTTTGATGATATCTTCATTCTGGGCAAAATCATGGGCTGAGGACCAGCTGGGAGTAAGGAGAATGCATTAATGATCAACCACGTGGGTCAATAAGGACCTGTGCGTCACTGCAAGATGTAGAGGTCAAGGCATATATCAGGTATGCTGGGAACCAGAGCATCATCAGGTGAGATCCTACTGGAGGGAGCTTGAGTGCAGCTGGAAGTCCTTGGCCCTACTCTTAAAAGATTTGTTATTCATAGGCAGCATGTGCTTAGCTAATATGATTAGAAAACATATGACTTAGATGGAGCATTGTCCTCCTTTCTTAGCTTGTCATTGGCATTTGTGATGTAAACACCAAGAGACCCGGTGTGTTAGCCTTGTACCTTGTGCCTGGCATTTAAATCCCTCATTGCTTATGCTGTTCTTTTCCCCAGTGTTAACTAAAATGCCACATAATAGGATGAATTCGCTACACAGGAAAACGTGTTGGTATCTGTGCAGACACCATTAGTGCGTTAACCTTTTCTTTTTAGAACTTTCCCATTGGCCTGAGAGTGTAGTTCCCAGAATGGTGGTTTTTGTTTGTTTGTTTGTTTGTTTTTTCTTGCAAACTAGTTCTCTTAAACATCTTGGCTACAGGGTAGGCCAAATTAACTACGTGTTTATTTTCAGTTCCTGTGTGTGCAGTTTGGTTTATCCTCTGAAGATGGTGGTGCTGCTCATGGTGCTACTTCATCTGTGTACGAGACCGACGCATGGTCTGTATTGCTACCAAAACATTTACTGTATATATGTGTGTAACATACGTACTATGTATATATGTAATGGGTACCAGGCCAGGTTTATATTTTTCATTTAGAAGTGTTTCACTTTTCCAATTTTCTTTATAGTGTTGTGCTTATTTTCATTTTTGCCCCCTGGTTCTGTCTGGTACTTAGAACTGTAGTGTCTTCATTGTTAATTAAAGAAAACTGTCTAAATGGATTCACAGATGTGAATGCTAGTGATCCTGACTGTCTTTGATTATGGGATGGGAAACAGAAACTGAGCATTTAGTCGAGTAAGAGAGGTATGCATTATTTTACATACTTTACTAAGCGATTTTTTGGGTCGGATTTGCCTCGCCTTATCCCTTTTGAGTTGTCTTCATGGCCAAGTACATAGAGAAAAAGGCATCTGAGAAGACATTAAGCTGCTTTTTGCAGGCGGTGGGGCCAAGGGAGAGGCAGTGGCGGTGGGTGGGGATCTGTCTTCCCCATTGCAGGACGGATGTTCTGTTCACATGCCTCAGAATCACCTTGTAGATCTTGAACGTGCACACGGTTTCCCTGCTGACACGCAGGCTGCCATTCTGCAGGCCTGAGAGCCTGCACTGGTAACCAGCTCCCAACGCCAGGGCTGTTAATGTCCCCGTCGTGAGGCAAAGGCATGCTCACGCCTGGCTATGTGTTGCATCATTTGGACAGTTTTTAAAAAGTGTTGATGGCCAGGCCAACCCTTGAAAGGCCAGCTTAAGTGCTGTGGGGGCGGGGCCTGGCTATCAGTTGTTGATTTTGATGTTCCCTGGGAGATTATAGCAGGGTCAGGTCAGATTATAGCAGGGT
The DNA here is from genome assembly GCA_004027025.1 of Myocastor coypus. Lineage (NCBI taxonomy): Eukaryota > Metazoa > Chordata > Mammalia > Rodentia > Myocastoridae > Myocastor > Myocastor coypus. Next base: position 17,735 of record PVJA010000015.1, on the reverse strand, counting down.
CAGATCTGAGAACCACTGCTGGGAAGTGTTGCCCAAACTTGTCTGATTATTAGAGCTGCTTATTAGAAATACTAATTCCCTAGAGCAGTCTAGAAATGTTTTTTTTTTCTTTCCCAGCAGCTGACTTGTAGTAGGCAAGTTTGGGAAATCCTGATTTCTGCACAAATGGAGATTTTGGGTTTTTTCTCCACTGGAAGGAATGGAAATACCTACCGTTTTTTGTTTTTTTTTAAAATAATTAATTGTGCTGTCAATATAAAAACAGCTAAGACCCCCCTCTCCACCCCCCGTGCTCCTCTGAGATTTCTTTGCTTAACCAAGTTAAAATAGAAAATGACTGATGTGTCCTAGGTTGTTAAGGCTAACTCAAGTTACTGGAATTTTTGAAACAGACTCAAGATTAATTTCGTATTTTAAATGAGCAGTATACTCCAATGAAAGCACAAAGACTGGCTTTCCCACCCGTTCTTATTTGGTGCTGGTGCCCAAGGTCAGGGGTCTCCCTTCTCCTTGGCACTGTAGCGATTTCTTTTCATTATTTGCAAGCAGCGCACACCATGATCTAATAAATGCTTGAATTATTGCTTGACCTTTGCTTTATTCACTTCCATTCATATTTTAAAAACACAACAAAAACCACCGATGTTTCCTTTCTAATAGCATTGCAAAGTCAACATTACTTTATTCCTTTTGAGATTACCTGTGGGGCTCCCCTCTCTTAAGGGCCCACATTATCTTTCTGAGTGTGTGCTTTTGCAGTTCTTTCTGATAAATCCCTTTACGCCTCATGTGTCCTGAGAAGTCCTTTTCTGTGATGGAAGTCAGTGCTCCGGCCACCTGTCCCTTGGGTGGGGTGAGTCATGGTCCTTCATCTCCACCTTGAGGGCCTCTTGGACTTGTCTGGCAGTGCTTCAGGGCTGTGGTGCAGGGGCCCGTCAGCAAGTCCGGCAGAAAGCTCTGCATGCTTCTCGAGCCACTTGCCCCTTGTGCTTAGCTTCCCTGTTTCTTTTCTCTGTGTTTTCCTCTCCTTCTCTCCCTCCCTCCCTCCTTCTCTCCCTCCCTCCTTCTCTCCCTCCCTCCCTCCCTCCTCTCCCTCCCTCCCTCCATCCCTCCCTCCCTCCCTCCCTCCCTCTCTCTCTCTCTTGTCCTTGCTCTCTCCCCTCTTCCCTTCTCTTTCTTCTCTTGTTCACCCCACTTTTTTGCTGTCACTTTTTTCTCTCTTCCTGTCTCGGCTTCTCTGTGTCTCTTTCTCCGTCTCTCCAGCAGTTTTGGGTTTTTCTTCAGCAGTTGGAGGCTCCCGAGTCCCTAGAAAATGAGTGAGTACATATAAGTGCACCAAAGATAGGAAATGCTTGTTCTCTCTCTTCAGAAATGGAAGCAGGTATCTGAAACTTCTCTCTAGCTTATCTCCCCTTGGGGTAGCATACCCCATTCCCGAGTCAGATGGAAGTAAACATGCTCGCCAGGGAGACCCACACAAGGACAAACCCATCAGGTGGCTCCAGCAAAGGTATTCTCACACTGCTAGAATGGAAGACCTGGTCCTGAGGCAGCGGAGGGAGTTGGTTGGCCTCAGGATGACGCCTGAAACCGTCTCCACAAATCACATTCATTAGTAGAATGCTGATAAAAGGAGATCCTCTGCTGTTTTTTTTTTGTTGTTTTTTTTGTTGTTGTTTTTTTTTAGTCTTTTTGAGACAGGGTCTCGCTATGCAGTTCAGGCTAGCCTTGAGCTCACTTTTGTAGCCCAAGCTGGTCTCGAACTCGCACCGATCCTCCTGCCTCAGCCTCCTGAGTGCTGGGATTACAGGCGTGAACCACCACGCCCGTTCCCCACCTCTCTCACTCTGAGAAGTAAGGAGCCCAAGTTGGGTCCACTTAACACCGTAGCTGTCCTCTTTGGGTGGCAGGGTACACATCCTAAGCCATGCAAGTTGAAGTAGCCATCTGGGGGACAGCTCTTCAATGATGCTACCCTCAGAACTAGCACTTGCTGTTCAACTCAGGAGGAAGTGCACCGGCTTTCTCTCTTCTTGCCTTCGCCTTCCCTCTCTAAAGACTCCTTCGCCTCCTCGTCCTTGCTCATCTTCCCCTCAGAGGCTTTCACCAGCGGGCAACTCCAGACCCTTCGCGTTCAGCCTTCAGCCTTCTGTGGCATCTCCCATGGCCCTCCCCAGTCCTCAGGTCACCTGCTACAGCTTCTCCCAGGAGTTTTCTGGTCTTCTGGGGTTTCTCAGGGCTCTACTCTCTGGCCAACTTGCTCCTTTCCTCCATCTGGTTTTACTAGCCAAGCATACCCCAAATCCCTTAAAGCTCCATAAACTAGCTTAGTTGGTAATGGAAAGAACAGAAACCGGATCCGAAGATCGAGGAATGGATGGAGAGAGTTGAAGAATTTCTAGATGGATTATCACAAATTTACTTATTTTTAAAACAAAATAACAACAACAAACTAGACTAGGCCCGGCCTTTCACCTGTAAAATGAGCCTTATCTTTCTGCTTATGGGTGGGCCATTATTCTTTCCCTTAGGGTGGGTTAAGTGTGAAAGCCACATGAAATCCAGCCACATGCGGGCGCTTGGGGGCTTTGGGTTCTACATATTACCTCCAACAAGCACTTCTATGCACTAGAACTTTTGTTTAGGGATACCAGGGACCAGAAATATCATCAAGATGGGCAAAAAGAAAAGCGGGAAGGCAGATGCCTGAGCATATTCTGAGTTCGAGGCTGGGCCTTGATGCCCGCTCATTATAAGAGCACCTGTAACAGAATTAATTAGCATCTCATGGCGATGGCCACATGAAAGCATATCAGCAACGTATTTGTTCCCAGAACACATATATTCAAGGTGCCCAACATCTAACTTTGGGGAAGCATATTATTGGAGTTTCTCAGGCACTGTCCTATTGGCTCCCTCTCTGTAAGCCGTATCAGAATTCCCAATCTCAAGGACCAACTTCTCCTCATGACAAATGTAAAAGAAGAAACAAGATAGTTGGCATTCTTCACTATTCTAAAAGCACTCTATGGCCTAATTGTTATAAACAATTTTAAATTAATTAATCAGTTTTTGCAGTAAAATGAGCCTACATGAGTCTAAGATTTTGCAGAATGGCTTGGAAATTAAGGCATTGGGTAAATTTGCTTCATGCACCATCTTATATAGCATTATCATGAGGCTATAAAATATTCTAAATTATAAAAAGGGTTACATGAGAATTTCAGTGAATTTCTACATTAATCTTAAACTCTACAACCTGAAAATCAGGGGTTGGCCACCTACAGCCTACAGGCCAAATCCAGCCTACTGCCTGTTTCAATAAAGTATTATTTGAACATAACAGAGTTCATTAATTTACATATTATCTGTGGTATTCAATACCAGAGTAACTACAAGAAAGCTCCAGTGGTCTCAAAAGTAAAATATTCACTGTCTAGTTCTTTATAGAAAATGTTTGCTGGCCATTAACACAAATATTTTTCAAGACAGAGAATTGGGGTTGACATAAGATCTCTTGCCCTGGGCTTCTTAAATTCTCCTAGATGAAAAAAAGTTGTCATGGTATATGTTGGAACTCTGCTGCCACATTTAAAGCACTGTTGCATAGGGTTCATGATCATTTATTGATCTTTATGCAGTTGATCCCTGAAGTGTGGAATGATTTCTTCAGAATGGTTTAATGAGGAAAGAGGCCTGCAAGTTCGAGGTCAGCCTAGGACACTTAAGGCTCTAGTGAGGGCCTATCTTAAGATTTAAAAGCAAAAAGGATTGGGGATGGGGCTCAGGGAGCAAGCACTAGGTTCAGCCCCCAGCACTGCAAAAACTAATTAGTTAATTAATTAATTTAAAATTGTCTAAGCTGGAAACACTAACATAACTATTTTATAATTAATTGAGTTGAGCAGGGCTAGGAAGGATGATACATTTTTGCTAATGGCTCCATTTCTCTAGATTCAAAACAAAATCTCAGATTAAGTTCAAGGTATCTTTTTCAGCTGGGCACGGTGGCTCACGCCTGTAATCCCAGCACTTGGGAGGCTGAGGCAGGAGGATCAGTGCGAGTTCGAGACCAGCCTGGGCTACAAAAGTGAGCTCAAGGCCAGCCTCAACTGCATAGCGAGACCCTGTCTCAAAAAGACAAAAAAAAAAAAAAGGTATCTTTTTCAAATAGAGGTGGTTTTCTTGCACATTCAAAAGAAGTGTAAAATGGATTTTGAGATCCAGGAGGAAAAGACCTCAGCGAAAAGTGGGGAAAGTCAACCAGCATTTCTTCTTCCTTCTGTTTTTCTCATTTTTCCTCCAGTGCTAAGAATAGAAACAAGTACCACCAGGACTGTGAATCTGGGCCAGGATAACAATAGCTCCTAACCTATGAAGAGACAATAAAACATTGGAGCATGATTGGGTTTAAACGTATGAGTTGTTGCTCTAATCGGAGTCGTCAGGCAAAATGCAAAGGTAACTCCTTGGTATTTTTATCGTAAGATCTCAGTGTACAACCTTCACACCCTCAGTATCTCGGAAGAACCATTATGAGCGAGGTGCCGAGGTTGGCAGAGAGCAGGCCCTGCTCTTTGAAGTTTGCGTATAGTTCTGGAAGTGATCTCAGGTTTCAACCTGTCTGGAGCACTTCTTTCGTAGATAAGAAAAGTGGGTTTCAGCTCTGCTTCTATCTGAAATGACTTTGCTTTAAAATCAAATTCATGTGAGGCTGATGAGCACGAGCTCCAGGCGCGCTGAGCTGTCCCCGCCTAGCCCACCTCGGAGCCCTCTCCTGGGCTGGTGCACAGAGTGCGAAGTTGGGGCGGCGGGCGATTGGGACGTGACCTCCCGAAGGCTTGCTGAGGAGTTGGCTTGGAGAGCTGTCTCCCTGCAATGGGAGACTGAACTGGCTGGAGAAGGAACACGGCGGCAAAACGGCGCAGAAAGCATGAGCGAGGAGAAGCCCAGCAAAGGGGCGGCAAACAGCCCCTGCCCTCCGACTTCCTAGGAGGGCGGACCGCGGCACCTGCGCTGGGTGCACTGCTTGGTCCTCATCCCACCCACCTCCTTGTTTTATCACGTGAATTCAAGTACCAGAGGTCACCAACCTCTCATCTTGGAGTTCAAAGGTCTCTTCTGTTCAGATAATTGGAACCCCAGTAACATCTATAGCTCCTGCTGGGAGCATTTGCCTGTTACTAGTTGGGGAACCATTCCTATGGTCCCTATGTAACCCTTCACCCCAAATATCTGTAGCTACTGTGACCAGATTTTAAAGAGTGAGCTAAGATGTGGACCGAGCTTGTCTAAGTTACCCAAGTGCCAAGGAGGATTTCTACTCACGTCCTTAAGAATACAAAGACATGAAAAGTGGAACAAATATCCACACACACACACCCTCATATACATTTGTGACACTAGCTGTCAGAAGCACCGTGCAGGGTCTCTTGATCTGCAGGTTCCAACTGACCCTCCCCAGCCCCTGCCTCCAAGTTCACCTTCCTTCTGTCTTGCTTTTGAAGGCATCTCGTTAAGTTGGGGAGAAAGTGCCCTTTGCTGTCTCATGTTAACCTGTTGATGCTCAATAAGGAAGGTGCTTTCACCTTGGAGTTAAGAGCGTGCTTCCTATTTGCTTTCCATGGAAGGCCAAAGCCAAACACACGCACACACACACACACACACACACACACACACACACCCTCTTGCACATCCCCTGCTCGTAGCTCATGTGCACACAGACACACTATTCCGCTTAAATGCACACATGCACACAGATGCACGTAGGAAATGCAATGATGCATATAAAACAGCCAATACACACAAACTGTTATCATTAATAGCATGCTTCCGGTTTAAATTCAAAATTTTTATTTCGTTTCACGTCTTCTCACTCCAACCCTGTACCAACTCTTCTGGTCCCATGTGAGTGCTATGCCTTAGATGTGAAAAAAAAGAAAAAAAAAAAAAGAAGAAGAAGGCTCCAAATCTGGCTGATTTCATTGTTTCCTTGGTTGAAAAATGAAATCGGTTTGGCTAAATTGAACAAAAGCTTTTTCCTGCATTGACGAACCCTCCTATTTTTCTTTGCAGAAATGTTTGATGGATGGGAATTTGATGGGTGGTGTTCCTTTTCATGCCATGTGAAAGCATCAGTTCTCATCTCTTCGTCTTGCAACAAACCAATTGCATAGCTTTGAAGAAAGCACTTTTCTCTGGCCCCACACTTCCCTCTTGTAAGACCTGTGTGTTATCTGATCTTAACCCGGGCTTCCGAAACTTTGCCAACATTCTTAAATCAAATGTAGTGCCTATGAAGCCGGGTGTGGTGGCTCACGCCTGTAATCCCAGCACTTGGGAGGCTGAGGCAGGAGGATCGCTGCGAGTTCGAGACCAGCCTGGGCTACAAAAGTGAGCTCAAATCCAGCCTGAACTGCACAGTGAGACCCTGTCTCAAAAAGCAAAAAAAAAAAAAAAAAAAAAAAAAAAAAAATGTAGTGCCTATGGCAGGCATTGCTGCTTGCAGGCTTTATTCATGGGGACAAGGGACTATAACTTTCAATGGTTCCACTAATAGTTCTATGATCACAGGAAAATAGTTTCTTAGAACCAGCAAACTTCATGACTTTTATGATTCCTTGGAAAATTGCGTAGATTAGGAACTGGCCCAGGTCAAAAGAGGTCAGCAAAATTTGCACTACTTTTTTGGCTTAGTGCTGTGTAGTGGTTGAGGGTGGCCACTCTCCCCTCTGAAGGCTTCCATGAACTCAGTCTTTCTGGAGTGGGAAAAAAGCAAGCACATCTGCTAAACTCATTATCTTTCCCAGAAGTATGTGAAATGATGTACTAGTGCCAGGGCATTTGCCTGAACAAGAAAACCTACCCCAGAGAGATAAAAACACTCAGCTGAGTGTTGTCTAAGGCGGAACTTTAGCTATCAAGGTTGGGGTAGTAGAGTTGGGGAAGATTTAGCAATCTGTGCGCCTGAGCCTCTCAAAATGCTCTTTCCTCTTAGGTAACTAAAAAGAAGACCTTTAAAAATGATGCACCATTTGCCTATTTGATGAGTGAAAATGGCTTTTTTCTAGACTCTCTGAAGATTTCTAATTTGAGATAAACTCATTGATGAGATAAACACTTTGATTTGGGAGGACAGGAGTCCCTGCCTGGCTGGTGGCCCTGAGGCTAGCCAGGGTTCATCACCTTGCTCACACCCTTTAAAGATCATTCTCTGTAACTGATTATTTATGAGGTGTGATAAAAATATGTTGAACTGTTAAGTAAAAAAAAAAAAAAAAACTATTATAGTAAAATTGTCACCAGTCACACTCAAAATACCCTCCTTTGTTTGAGCACATTTATCCCATTGTCTTGCCACGTTGTGAAGATCTGGGAGTCTCCTTTGATGTCTTTTGTCGTGTTGTCACGGCTGTCTCATTGTCTTGAATTGGCTCAAAGTGCTCACCTTTCACAGTTGCTTTGACTGTGTGGAAGAGCTGGAGTCACATGGTGCTAGATTTGCTGAATAAAGTGATGAGGGTACACCGTGATGGTTTTATTTGACAAAAATTACTGTCGATGGTTGATCAGTAAAGGATATTAAAATACGTTGAACATTTAAATAAAAATGTATTACAGTAAAAGACAAAGTACTCCAGTTTGAACGCACCTAGCCCTTTGTTCTTGGCTATATATCCTTTACTGTGGTAAGTCTTTAAAAGTTAAACATTCAACATACTTTTTGATCACCTCGTGTTTTCCACTGGCAATTGAAATTGGCTCCAATCGTGCTTACTTATGTTGGCAGAAAGACAACTAAAGCAGGAAAAGAATTAAAGAATTTCCTTCTGGCTGACAATCAAATCCTACCTGTTGCTACCAAGGGAAAATCTATTTTTACTCTTCCCTACCTTAGCTACATGAGTTGATCTTTAGGGCAAAAAGCAACTCTTGACCCAGAATGTAGAGTGTAAGAACCTTGGAAGAGTATAAGCTCAAAAATATCTTTAAGTAGCTACCCTAAAAAATAGTTTGGGAAAATGCTGAGTGCCCCAAATGAGATCTGCTATTTAAATATTTTTTGGATTGACTGTAGGGAGATACATATTTTTATTCTAGAGTCTACACTGGAGTTAGACAGTCCCAGGTCAACATGGAAATTCCATTTATTAAGTAAAAGACTGCAGGAAAATTGCTCAGCTTCTCAGGGTTGTAGTTTTGTCATCTGTGACACAGACGTGATGATACTTACAGAAGTTTGTTCAACTTTAGGCATCCCTGCCATAAGCAAAGCCTTTGGAACAATGCTTCAGTCATGGTTGGCCCATGGTACCTTTAGCTGTGGTTTTAGAAATTAATTCTAGATAACTGTAAAGTGCTTGGCCAAAATCTCTTCCTTCATTAAAAATAGTTTCCTCTCCTTTTTTCTGTCAGGTCTAAAAGGACTTAGCAAGGGGGAGAGGTCCCTTGGCAAAGTCCTTAACCTTTCTTCCTGGGAAGAAGAGATTTGTACGCAAGGGAAGTTTAGGATTCAGCCTGGATTTTGTGAGCATGGCACTGCTTCTCCAAAACGCACAAGCGCAGCTTTCTGAGCACAGACCCAGCCCTCAGGAGGAAGTTGGATGCTAACAGCATCGAGCCCGCCAGCTAACTCTAGTTTTCATTGCAACCCCCGCATTGCTTCCTTCTCTAGGAGCTGCGCAGAGACACTCCCACCCAGCCCAGCCTTGTGGACCCCTAAGACTCCTTCACATGGGCTCGCTGAGTCTCACAGGCGCACACTCCTCGCTTACTAAATGCTGCCATTTTGTGCTGAAGCACGAGCGTTCCTTAGAAGAGGCCGGTCTATGAGCAAACACCCCCTACACCGTTTGGCCACTGAGGCTGACTTGTTTTTGACGTCAGGTCTCTTTCATATTTAGGATCAAAATTTTAAGAGGAAAATACTGAAGAATAGGCTGCTTTTTCTCCTCTGTTTGTGGTTTAGGTTCCTTTTGCCATCGTGTTTTGCAAAAAGGGAGCAGGATGTTTGGAGGGCCCCTGTCCAGCCAGGCTTTGGTACCCTACCGGAATCAAGGGTGTGCTTTTTCTCTGGAAGACAAAGGAGCCAGGGCCTTTGAGCCCGGGAGGGCTGTACAAGCTGGCGGGTCCCAGCCCCTGACTCCTATCTTGTTCCCTGCCTTCTCTTACTGTGTAGAATTTCTCATTACTGCCATTTTTGGGCTGAGCTAGCCATTCCGGGCCTTAGTTTTAGTATTACTCATATAACAACACTCACTTGATTCTCCAGTTTCTTTTTTCTCCTCACTGTGGGCACAAGGTCGTTTTCCTGCTTGTATGTTCATCGGTGTCAGGAACAGTGTGTGGAGGTTTAGCCCCTTGTGTTTCTCGGAGGTGCTTTGCACAGTCGCGCACAGACGTTTAATTCTTTCCAGGCTTGGGTGCTTTGCCCGGACTGCAACTTCTGTGGGACTTGGCCTGCCTCCTTGCCTTGGGGAAGCTTACTGCGTCACTGTAAGACCATCTGACAGTTTTTATCTGGGACCTGGGACACAGAACTGCCAGCGACCATTGCCAGCGACAGTGATGAGTAGTTCTCCTGCAAGACCTCCCGGCTACCCAGCTCCCACCCCCGTCTAGGACCACCCGAGGAATGAGACCAGTGTGACACCAAATGTTCACAGGAAGATGGAAAATCTCTCCGCCCTCCATTGCTGGCCTCGGTGTGGACTTGCGTCCTCAGGAAAAGCGATGAGATTTCATCGGTCTGGATGTCTGCGGTGATACTCTGTGCATCTCTTCCGCCTTCCCTTGCTCCCTACAAGTCTCTTTCCTTCTCTTTCTTTCCTTCTGGCTTCCTGTCTTCCATCACCATCTCTCACAAAAATCTGCGGAGTGGGGAACAGCTCTCAAGAAGGCAGAGATGATGAAGTACATAAGATGGCATACATCCAGGCCATCATGTCTTCCTGAGGCCACCAGGGCTGCAGGGAACAAAAATCTCTGCTTTTCTCACAACCAGCTAAGCCTTGAATGGACTGAGAACCCTGAGTTTCTCCAAAGCGCTTCCCTTTCATCCAGCTCTCTGCACAATGTTCCTCCCCAGAGTGCCCTCTCCTTCTCTCCCCTCTTCCCTTCGGCTTTCTGTTGTATATCTTATTTTGATTTCTTTCCAGCGTGATCCTCAGCTGAAGCTATCTCCGTGTTAATTTGTTTACTTGTTCACTTCCTGCCTCTCCTCCTGAAACCCTTTGTTCTTTCTCCTCAAGGCCTGGCATGGTCCTCAGGAAATAAGTACTGAGCGAGGGGGTTACTACTTTAGTAGGAGACCTAAGAAAGAAAGAACAAAACAGTATTACCAGTAATGATGCCGGGAATAACCACGTCGACCTACTTCTTTTTATAGCTCACCCAGCACTGTGTTTTATATCTATTATCTCCAACCCTTCAAGCAATGACGAGAGAGAGTGTAATTTTATATTTTGCCAAAACAAAAAGGTGAAAGGGTCAGTGTCCTGGCAGTCGGTGCTTCCCCAGGGCCACCGGTCTAGGGAAAGCACCGACCTGGGCTCAGTTCCCAGGTGGCCCTGCCTCTGCAGCTAGCAGTTGTGATGGCCAAACACATACACAAGTGTACGGTTAGGCAGAAAGAGATGAACCCCGAGAGGCTACAGGTAGAGCATCATGGGCGTGCAAAGGAGAGAGAAATGTCTCATATAAAGACAAAATCACACATTTCAATTGACGTTTATACACACATGTACGGTTCTACACTTTAAGTAAAACTCATTATTTATTATAAAAAATGTATTTTTGCATTGAGTCTCACATTAGTTTCAGATGTAGTCTCAATGCTCCCAAATCTGTCTAGTTTGGGGATCACCTGGACAGCACTGGTACTGAAACCAAAGTTTCAGTGAATCTCAGCCCCGTGGACTTACACAAGACACAGGCTCCCAGAAAAGGCTCTGCCCAGATTCCCTGGAGTCTTTGCAAGCACGCGGGATGATCTCTGAACAGGTCCTTTGGCTGGGCTCTGCTGCCGTCATGTTAGGCAACTCTCTCTGATGCTGAGGGAAAAGACTCCCATCAGCTTTTGGACCCCGGGCTTTGAGCCAATGCTCCACCCCCATTGCACCCCCAAATTTCTAACACAAAGAATCTCAGCTTCCCAAACTGGTTGCATTCCTTTTAGCTCTTATGACCCTGGAGCCACACACAGCAGTCCTCATAGGATAGTGATGAAGTCACCTCTTGTAAGCAGTGAGACTCGTGAAGAGAGACTGGCACCAGAGCCACGAGCCAAGCAGGCCTGAACATGGCCTGATGATGGATCCACTCACATGGAGATCAGTGTTGCGCAGAACTGAACATACGCATGACAAGCCATGAAGACGTCCATGTGATGAAGCAGATTAACACGTGGAAGAAGCTTAAGTGTGCTACTTTCTCATCGTTTAAATGTAGAAACAACATATGAAATTTATAGCTAATAAACCAAGCGGTAGAACTCAGTGTATAGTTCAAGAATAATAATAAAATAAACATTCTAAACTAAAATTGAATGTTGGAATAAGGAGTAGAGAAGAAATAGCGCTCTAATTCTTATCCCCCAGTTGCCTTGGTAACTATATCAGATGCTAACATTATGAAGGGTGCAAGTGACAAGGAGGGTGTGACACTTTGGAAGATGCACACCTCTAAGAACAAAGGGTCAGCCTTCATAAAGAAACTGAGTACGATAAGAAATGGGTGGATAGATTACAGGAGACTTGGGGCCAATCAGAGGAGCAAAACTGATTTAAAAGCAGACCTACACAATACAGTGAGGGCCAGCCAGATAGCTCAGCAGACTAACGTGCCTGTTTAGGCAGAGTGTGGTGGCCAGAGTTCAATTCTTGGTGTGCTGTGCCAGCCCCACTCCTGGGGTGCACTGAGATGGTGATTGAAAATGGGCGTGATGGCATGCGCCTGTCACCTCAGAGCTTGGGAGGCTGAAAACAGGAGAACCACTATGAGTTCGATCTGTATAGTGAGACTCTATAGACCCTGAAGGCCCCATAGACCCTGTCCTAAATACATGTTAAAAAAAAGAAGGCACCAGACAGCACAATGAACCAGCAAACCTCAACTGATGTATGTAGTCTGTTCTTTCTTACCTGTATGGTCCACACCCATTCATCCACCCACCCTGAGCTCAAAAATGTTGGAAAATGTGCCAGAAATTCCAGAATGTTCCAAAATGCCAAACCTAGATTTACCACCTCAAGCACTCTGTTAAATCCATGTGAACAAAGTGATGAGTGAGCAGAGCCTGTCGTAGCCTCCTGCATGTTTTAGCCCCATAGCCAGGCAGCGCTTGTTCCAGCATTGTCTGTCATAGGTTTTGATCATGCACGATGTAGCTAGGCCTATGGTAGCAGCATCTGTACTAAGCATGGTCAGCCTTTCCAACCCAGGCTTTATTTCTTGCCCCGATGCCGCACTCTTGGAGCTGGCTGGAAATGGATTAAAGCCTCTAAACCACTAGTCAACATTAACTTTTTCTCTTGTAAGTTGCAGGAGTCAGGTATTTTGTCCCAGTAAACAGAAAGCCATCAATATTCAGCTATACAAAGCTTAATTTTCTTTCTTTCTTTCTTTCTTTCTTTCTTTCTTTCTTTCTTTCTGTCTGTCTTTCTTTCTTTTCTTTCTCTCTTTCTTTTTTTCTTTCTTTGTTTCCTCTCCCTCCTTCCCTCCCTCCCTGCCTTCCTTTTTTTCCCTTTCATTACACAGCTTGGACTCGAAGTGATCCTCCCAATTTTAGCCTCCCCAGCATTACGATAACAGACATTTGCCACCACTCCCAGGCTTGGTGGCTGGCTCAGTGCACCTGGAGGGGGTGGGGCTGACATGGTCTGTGGTGCCAGGAATTGAACCCCTGCCCCTGTGCTTACCTAAGCAAGTGCTTATACTGGGCTATCCCACTGGCCCCAAATGTTAACTGTAAAAGAACTCAAATTCTTATTGTACAAGTTAAAGTGGGAAAAATCTTAAAAGAAAACACAGTAATAAATATTTGTGGTTTCAGACTAGGCAATAGTTTCTTAACTGTAACACATAAAACACAAGGAAAGAAAGCAAAAAGTAAGCCAAGTGTGGTAAAATTAGGCCATACCTGTAATCTCAGCACCCGGGGAGGCTATGGCAAAAAGACTACAAATTCAAGCCCAATGTGGATAATTTAGCAAATCTTGACTCAAATTAAAAAACAAACAAAGAAGGCTGGAGATCTCACTGTGAAGGTCCTATGTTCAATACTGAGCAAAAGAGAATCTGGAAGAGAAAGCAATAGATAAAGTAGACAGTGCCAAAACGAAAGGGAGAGAAACTGCCCAGAGAGAAGCAAAGCTGGGGTGGGGGGAGGGAATATGCATGTATATGTTCAGTTCTGTGCAACACTGACCTCGGTGTGAGTGGATCCGTCACCACGGTCAGGCCTGCTTGGCTTGTGATGCTGGTTCCAGCCTCTCTTGACACGTCTCACTGCTTACAAGGGGACTTTGTCGCTCTTTGTCACAGGGGGATCACCACGAGTCCTATGAGGACTGTTGTGGGTGGCTCCATCATTATCATATATATATTCCTTCTTAATATATGTATATATAGCTAAGATAATTGTATTACTAATTTGTATTAGTTCATTGAAAAGAACAGTTAGTGTTTATCTTGTTTGACCAATCTTACCTATATCTTGTAATCTGAGCAACTACTTTGAAGAGAACAATATGCCAAATAATAGCCACAGTTCATTTCCTATTACTTTGTTTTGAAATTCTGCATCGTTTTTATTTTATACTTTTAATTCTCTTTAAAAAACAAAAAACAAAAAACCTAGGGTCTGCCGAGATAGCTTAGTGGACTAAGAACCTGCTTAGACAAGCACAAAGACCAGGTTCCATCCCTGGTACCACTTGCTGTGCTGGCTCCACCTACAGGAGCGCACAGCTGGCCACCAAGATTGGGCGTGGTGGTGTACACCAGCAATCCCAGTGCTGTGGGGGCTGAACATAGGAGGATCACTGCGAGTCCAACCTGCACAGCGAGACCTTGTACCAAGCACATTAAAAAAAATTAAAATTAAAAAACAGAAAAATTTAAGAAAACATTATTAGTGTTTATAGTTCTTTACTTTCTTTTTTTTTTTTTTCAAATTGTGTATTTGGGGGCCCAGCGGGATGGCTCAGTGGTCTAAAGCGCCTGCTTGGGAAAGCTTGCGTGGTTCAATCCCCAGCACCACGTGCTGTGCCAACCCTACCCTCTGGGTGGGCTGAGCTGGCCATAAAAATGAGTGAATAAACAAATAAAGGTTCTGAAACAAGAAAAAAATAAATTAAAAAGAATTCTTAAAATTGTGTATTTGGTACAGGGTCTCACTATGCAGATCAGACTCATGGTGATCCTCCTGTTTTCAGCTTCCCCAGTGCTGGGATTACAAGTGCCACCATACCTGGACTTGGTCATCAGCTCAGCATGCTCCAGGGGTGGGGTTGGTGTGGCATGTGGGACCAGGGTTCAATCCCTGGTCCCTGCTCTTACAAAAGTGGGCACTTTGTCCACTAAGCTATCTCACTGGCCCTAAATATTTGTGTTTCAAAGAACATTATCAAGAAAATGAAAAGACAATACATGGAATGGCAGAAAATACTCAGTAATAAAATGATATATAAATAATTCAGAATATATAAATAATGCAACCAAACCAAAAATAAAGAGACAAATTACCCAATTAAAGACTGAGCAAAACATTTTAAAAAAATGTATTTTACTACAGGGTCTCACTACACAGATTGGACTCATGGTCATCCTCCTGTTTTCACCCTCCCCAGCTCTGGAATTACAGGGGTGCACCACAGTGCCCAGTCTCAGTCACTGTCTCAGCATGTACTGGGGGTGGAGCTAGCACTGCATGCCGGGGATCAAACCCCTGTCCTTGTGTCTGTCTTACCAGATGCTTTAATCCGCTGAGCTATTTGGCCAGCCCTTGAGCAAAGCATTCAAAGAAATAAGCATATAATAAGACACTCTCCATCATTAGTCATTAGAAAGACATACCTGGAAATCGTGAGATTGTACTTAATATTCACTAGGCTTATTTAAAAAGACCAACAGTGACAAGTGTTGGCAAGACATTGAATAGTCGGAGCTCTTAGACATTTGGAGTTGCAAAATGCTGTAGATATTTGAAAACAGACTAGATATTTGAGAACAGATGATAACATAGAGCTATCATCTCACTTGCTTTGGTCCCATTCCTTTGTATCCTTTTTTGTAATTTTTGGAATGGTGTTGTCTACTTTGCGCTATTAGAAGTTGAAAGCACTTAACTTTTCTTTTGTACAGGGACTCACAGCTAAGAATTTATCTTGGCTCCTAGAGGGGTCTTGGACTTTTCAGCCGTGTCTCAACTGTTGGAATTTTGGCAGCTCTCAGAGATGGGCCAAATGCTTTTTCATAAATGGATCTACATGAGTCTTTGGGGGGCAGAATGTTACAGTTTCTGTTTAGATATCACTCCGAAGCCTCATGAAGTCATGCGGGAAGGCTTCTACAGTTTGTGATTGATTCATGGCTCAATGAATGGTGCAGTTATGGGGGTGAGTGCTACACCAGCCATGGATCAGGTACCCTGCATGAAGTCGAAGAGAGGGGAAGAGGCTTGTTCTCTGCTTTTCCTCCCTCTTTACTCTTCCTGCTTTTGTTGTTTCCCGCTGCCATGAACAGATGCTGCCTTCTTCCATGTGCCACTCTGCCTTAGAGCCAGCTGAGCATGGACTGAAACCTCCACTAACTGTGAGCTCAATAAACTTTTCCTTCCTTAATTCTGGGTGTCAGGTTGTCTTGGTTACTTTTTACTCATTGCTGGGACAAATACCCAACATCCAAAATGAAGGCGGAAAGGTTTATTTAGCTCACAGTTACTGGAAGTTTCAGTCCATACTAGGCTGGTTCCAAGGCAGAGAGCAGCAGTTCATGGCGGCAGAACAGTAACAATATGGTGACAGAGGCAACTGACCCACCAGGGGAGCAGAGAGCAACAACGTGAGTCTGTCTCTCTCTATATTACGTTCAGTCTGTCCACCTCAGCCTATCTACCTTAGGCTACATCCATAATCCCAGAAGTACTCAGACTCATAATCCCATTAGTACTAAAACACATAATCCCAGGGATCATGAGGCAAGTCTCAAACTCTAGAAGTCCCCACCCCATGATTGTATGAGGCTTTGGGGGGACAACTAGACATAAACCATAACACAAGTATTTTGTCTCAGCAATGAGAGAGAAGTAGATAAGACAATAGGAAAAAGGAATCAAGATCATTTTAGGATTCAAAGCCAGTCAGACTTACAGTGATGGCTTGGTTGAGATCCCAAAGCTGGTTGCAGGTGACTCTTTTCCTAAGGCCTTAGTCATGTTGCTGTCCTGTGAGAAAAGATGGACTTCTCCTTAGAAGACTTGGAAATTTGTGCTTTGTAGCAGTTAATTCAGAGCTGGCAAAAGACAGGGAGAGCAATAAAGCAGTGCAAGAACGGGACTGTGCTAAGGGAGGAGGAGGAAGGTCCAGCCTTGTGGAGACCTCTGTGATTATTCTTGTCATCAGGCTTCCTGGGGAATTTTCATGCACAGGGGCTGTTTCCACCAGCGTTGCCTTCCAGCAAACTGAGTGCTTTTCCCTACAGAGAAGAAAGAGAAGGAGGAAGCTCTTGCAAAGTAAATCACTCACAACTAACAGCTTGATGGGCTGCAAGTGCGTTTTTATTGTTTTAGCAGGTTGAAGATGGTAGGAAATATTCACTGATAAGCATGTTCTCACCTCTGACACCTATGGTACTGCATAAATTAATTTCTTTAGCAGGTACTGATCAGCACTTTTTGCAGAGTGTCTTGATCTTCGGAGACTTTATAAGTTTATTTCAGGATGTGCGGAAAGACAAAGACTATGTTGCAATAGCTTCTAACATGTTCCATGATTCATTTAAATTCAATAAAGGCTGCAACAGAGAAGACTCATTCACAGTTAGGGTGAAATGAACAGCTTTACTTTTAAGATTATACTGAGCTAAACATTCATTGATGTGTCATCAGACAGGGCTATTGTTTTTTTTTTTTTTTTTTTTTTTTTTTTTTGTCTTTTTGAGACAGGGTCTCGCTATGCAGTTGAGGCTGGTCCTGAGCTCACTTTTGTAACCCAGGCTGGTCTCGAACTCACACTGATCCTCCTGCCTCAGCCTCCCGAGTGCTGGGATTACAGGCGTGCGCCACCACGCCCGGCCCTAGACAGGGCTATTGTAAGTGTGATACCTGATGTGATGTTGGTTGTTCACTTGAAATAGTTCTTCCCCAAAGTACCCGAATCTATTTAGAGTTAAAGGGCTGTTTGTCTACATTTTCATCTGTAAATGGAAAAAACATCATTATATTTGCATTTTCAAAGATTAGCACAATTCTTAGATATATATTTTATTTATTTATGTTTTTCTGTCTTTTTGAGACAGGGTCTCGTTATGCAGTTCAGGCTGGCCTTGAGCTCACTTTGGTAGCCCAGGCTGGTCTCAAACTCGCACCGATCCTCCTGCTTCAGCCTCCTGAGTGCTGAGATTACAGGCGTGCGCCACCACGCCCGCTTCTTCTTCTTCTTCTTCTTCTTCTTCTTCTTCTTCTTCTTCTTCTTCTTCTTCTTCTTCTTCTTCTTCTTCTTCTTCTCCTCCTCCTC
>PVJA010000014.1:274262-324948 GCA_004027025.1 Myocastor coypus | reverse complement strand
GAAGAAGAAGAAGGAGAAGGAGAAGGAGGAGAAGAAGAAGAAGAAGAAGAAGAAGAAGAAGAAGAAGAAGAAGAAGAAGAAGAAGAAGAAGAAGAGGAGGAGGAGGAGGAGGAGGAGGAGGAGGCAGAGGAGGAGGAGGAGAAGGAGGAGGAGGAGATCATCGTGTCACTCTTCAAATTGCATGCGAATAAACCTCCTCTATGGACTGTGAGAGCATGGTGTGCATCCATTATTTCCTTATGCCAGAACAAAGTGGGTAATTTCATGATTTTATACTGTGCTTTTTAGAAGTTCAACTCAAAGGACTTAAGCCAATTAATAATTTGGCTCCCACCATTAGGAAGTTCAAGAGCTTCAGCACATCTATGAACAAGGACTGAAATGATGCTGTTCTGGCCTAAAATATACTCTCCAAAGTACCCGTGTTGGGCCTAAGCCCCACTGTGATAGTCTTAACGGGAGTGGCCTCCTCCAAAAGTGGTTACGGGGTGAGATCAGATTAGAACATGGCTGAAGGGAAAGCTTGTGCTCTTTGTCCTTTGGAGGACACACTGTGAGAAAATGTAACCAACTGAACAGCTCCACAGTAGGTACCAAACCTGGTGCCTGGTCCTGGACTGCCTAGCCTCAGAATGATGAGAAATAAATTTTGTTTATTTATATACTATTCAGTATCCTGTATTTAGTTATCACAGTGGCATATAACAGTGTCTTTCGATTCTACTGTCTTTCTCTTTCTTTCTCTGTTTCTCTCTGTCTCTGTCTCTGTCTCTCTCTCTATATATATAGATAGATAGATAGATAGATAGATAGATAGATAGATATAATATAACATATATTATATATAATCTCTTAATCTCTCCACTCATCTTTCCCCTTTATTCAACTTTACTTTAAGCAAGCTCTTTTCTTTGGAAGTCAGATATTCAGCTTTATATTAGAACAGGAAGTTCTAGCTTTACATTCGCACAAATTCAGTAGTTATAATGATATTAGGAAGGAAAACAGAGAAGGTATGGAGGAAGGGTGAAGAAAGGAGAAAGGAAAAATATTAAGTTTTAGTTTTCTAGTTCTATCAAAAGTGCTCACATAAATCCCAGTGGTCCAGTTTGGATCCCTGAGGAATGTGTATGGTCAGAAGTAAGGAGTACATAAACCTGAAAGCCAAGCTTAACTAGCCCTATCCCCTGTGGCTGGGAAGAGAAAATGGGAGGCCTGCTGAGTAGGTACAAGCCATGAAAGCGCCCACAAAAGGGCCGGTAATGCTGTGTAAGCACAGCAGGTTTCAGGGCTCTTGATTCTTCCGTCCAGCTCTGGAGGAACTAGTGAAAAAAGCCTTATGAATTCAATTTAATTAATTGGCACAAATATGTGCTGTATCTTCCTACATGCTGAGACTGTGTTAAAATGCAAGAAAGCAAGACCATGAAGCCATTGACGATGACCTCAGTAAATCTACCCATGAGCAGAGGGCACAGTTCATTGGTAATGAACTCAAGATAGGAAACCTTATGATGGAAAAACAGTATGCGTGCAACATATAAGGGCATCTTCAGATTGTCCCAGAGGCAGAGCCTGAGATTAGAAGCTGATGCTTAGGGAACAGACTACAAAACCTGGTAGCAAAATGGGGAAGAGAGGGAGAGGAAGTGTGTCAGTGTAGGGGGCATCGGTTGCCATCAAGAAAAGCTTCACCAGAGCACCAGTGGAATTGAACATGGCGCTGATTCTGAAAGTCAATGTAAAATATACACCCCCAGAATTGATTGAACTGAAAAGGTGAAGGTTCATGGTGAAGAAACTGGGATACTTAAGTGTAGATTTGTGTCAGTCATTGGCTATGGGCTTCTGGAGATGGGGACCATAGCTCCCAGGCATTTGTGGTCCACCATACGCGTGGAAAGAGTGGTCCCCCAAGGCAAGGCAAAGCCCTCAGGCAAAGCTGTTCATCAAAACAGCCTAACTTTGCTTCTAAAGTGTCTGTTTACTTTTAATTCGATGATCTTGGCCCCTGCATCTGCAAGGTAGAAGCTCAGATGGTGGGTGCTGCTTGCATGGAGAAGGTAACTGAAACTGTAGGGTGGTTACAAGTCCCTACATCAGTGCTGTTCCTTCTGAATGTCCTGTGACAGAACCAAGAGTTGGATGTAGCAAACCAAACTTCCTAAAAGAGCCCAATTTGTTTCTCCATCCACCGGTTTAGTCCTACAGCACCAAGGCTGCCTCACAATGCAGGGAGGCTGACTGTTGGCAGCATTTCTTAATTTTCAAAGCTGCTATTATACAGTGGGGACTCCCAGAACATTTTTGTAAGGGCCTGCAGGTTGGTATAGCCACAGTGTCAGAGAGAACCAAAGTCTGTTTCCCAAGAACTTGCCTATGAAATGCAAACCCCCCATGAATCAACACTGCCCCCTGTGAGTTCCCAGGAACAGCTCTATCTTCTCATTTCTTAAGATATATTCTGGTAAATTAGATCCCTTTTCTACTTTTCCTTCCTTTTGTCTTTCTGTTCTGTGGAGCGCTACTATTGTTACTTGTAAATGAAGCTCAAAAATTGCATTTGATTGCAAAGGATGGAACATTTAAAGTGGGGTGGAAAAACCTGGCAGTCACATAATCGAATAAAGAACCAGGACAATGGAGAAAAAATTTCCCAAAACACTGAGGAGAATGAGTCTCCCCAGCTGTCTCTGAGCCAAACTCAACGGCAATAGCCAACATTTCTTCCCTGCCAAGCAGAGAACCAAACTAGTCGGAGTTCTAATCTGCAGTATGCTCACCATACTGCATGGTCAATCAGCCGTGCTGCTCCAGGGTTAGTTTGGAAAGAGATGAAGTTCAGAAGATTTTGAAAGTCAATGGCTTGTGGAGGTACACTATCAGTTTCCTAGGGAATGGAGAAAGGGTACCCTTTTCATGGACAAACTTGAGCATCAAACAAACACCCAGCCTTTATGAGCTTCTCTTAAGTCTTAGCACTTATCTATGGCAAGAGAAAATTTTCTGTAGAAAGAGTTATTAGGATGACTTAGTGCTGGGAGAACCAGGGTGGAAATATTTCATGAATTAGAGTTTAATGTTGGCTGATAATAATGAAAGCTAACTTTTATTGGGAGGTCGTGTATTAGTCAACATGCTTCCAAATGTTTTATATTCATTTATACCTTTAAAAAGTCCCCTTAGGGGAAATGATATTAGTGCTTCTATTTTCACAGATTAGAAAACAATTATGCCTTCTATTTTTGCCTTTGCCTTAGACTATGCAAAAAAAGGGTAAAAACAGCAGCAATATTTCAAGTAGATTGCTACATTGATTAATATTAAGGATGTAGCTCAAATTAGTCAGCTTAACCAAGTGTTGTGTTAGTTTTCCATTGCTACAGCAAATAGATGACACAAGTAACTTACGAAGCAAAAAGGTTTATTTTTGTTCAGAGGTTTTACGGTTTTAGTTTATGATTTGTTCTGTTACTTTGCATGAGGAAGAAATTGCCTGGAGAGAATGGGGTGCAGAGGGAAATCAATTCATTATGCAGGAACCACATAGACAAAGAAGATGAGGTTAGAGTTACTCAGAGCCTGTCACATCATCCTCAAGTGACCTAAAGTTTTGCCACTAAACCCCCCCTTAGGTTTTCATCAAACTAAGGATCAAACTTTTAACCCACTGACCTATTACTCAAACTTCAAAACAGTGCTATGTTCTACTGACAGAGGTGAGAAAAAAGAAGAAATTGCACTCAGATATTTCTACACATCACTGGGGCATAAGAGAGTAATATGGGAACAACCATAAGCGGTGGGCTACCTCAAGCCATGTAGTTAGCTTTTAATTATCAAACTATTTGGGTTAGATTGTTGATGAAATGAATCGATAATTCATTTTAAAATCTGATCACGTAAGGTTGGAAATACAAAGCTGGCAACAACCATTTTCATGTCTCATCATTTAATTTTAACAATGCCTTTATGGGGTAGGACTTACAATTACTCCCCACTCACAGGTGAAGAAGATAGTATCTATACAGATTAAAATTTAGTAAGGGACAGAACTTTGTTTCAGTCCAGGGCAGTATCTTTTGGATATGCAATTTTTTTAAATACTGTACTGTTCCATTTATAAATTCTTTCTGTGTCCACAGAATAATTTTATTTGCCCTCATACAGTGGATCAGTATGCATTTCCACAGAGATGAATTTTCTTTTTTGAATCTATTACTCCTCTGGGTGAGACTAGTATGCAGTGATGTTTAGCAAGAGCAAAGGGCACCCACTCTACGCTTTCCTCATGTCCCAGCCCTCCCAGTGGACAAGCTCCATTTGCTTCTCTCTGTTGGACACAATCCAAAATACTCTCCTTTACCACCGCTTCTAGAATGCTAATCAGCCCAAATCATCCAGCAAAATTCTCTATTAAAAAAAAAATCAACAGTAGACTGATTCCCAGAGATGCTTTTCACATGCCACAGAGAATAAAACCAGTAGAGAGAAATTATAGGGAGATGTACTGCAGGTCCATCTGGACTAAACTTACACATAGCTGAAGTTCATTTGGGAAGAACTGAGCTGCCTGAGGAAGGAAGCAAGTGTCACAGGATGAATAGGTACCGAGGAGAGACAAAGGATCTTGAATCTCATGAGTTGATCAGTTCAGAATGTTTCAGCTTTGAGTCCTAACACAGTTCTATGTTCATAACCGTTTACATGGTACATCACTGGTAATTACTACCAATATGGAACAATGTTTGTGACTGGTCTTTTAGAAGATGTAAAGTGGACCTGTATTGGTTTGTTGATGGCAAACAACAAAAATACTGGGTGACGTGGAATAGCTCAGGGAATTGAGAGACAATCATTGTACATATCCACAGATCTGGTTGTCTTTGTTGTTCTTGTTTGTTTGTTTGGTATGGGGGGAGGAAGGATCTACAGGATGCTCAGGGTCTCACTACTAGATCGGACTCCTAGGTATCTGCCTGTTTGCAGCCTCCCAAGAGCTGAGACTACAGGTGCACATCACCACACCGGGTCTCTGTTGTCCTCTCAGTGGGCCCTAAGGGCAGGACCCACATGGCAGGCCTGGAGATGGAACCCTTGCCCCCTGTGCCTGCGTGTTGGTGCTTTAACCCACTGAGCTGTTTGGCTGGCCCTCATACTGTCTCTGTAGTGAGCAAGCTGGACTGCCCACACTAGTATGCAAAGCTCTATCCTTGTCTCCGTTATCTCTCCTTTGTGTTGCAATACAATGTGGTGTCTTAGATTTTCTTCACACCTCAGATTCCACAGAGCAACAGAACACAAGGCCAGAGCAGAACTATCCCACTTTCAGACTTATGTTAGGTTTCCTGAGTGCACAATTAAGTAGACATATGGTTAAGCCTAAATCTCTACAACTGACACAACACTTCAGGATAGTCCTTTTGTCTGAGTATAAAAATTGGAAGAAATAAAACAATAGAATTATTTCATGTCTAGAAGAAATCAGGCTGCCTATGCAACACCAAACCTAACAAACCTAGAGAGAGAAAGGGAAGAATAGGGCAGTAAGAGGGCAGATGGAAGACACAGAGGTGTGCTCACGTGAGCACCAAGAAAAGGGTTTATTCATTCCATAAGAGACTGGAATAAGGATCCACATGAGGAAATTACCTTAGGTAAGTGAGTGTGCGTCAATGTCTTTGAGAAAGGAGAGGGAAATCTAGTGGAGAATACCAAGTATTTTCATCAGTATGTTTTCTACACATCAGTAATGAATGAAGTAAGCAAAATTCAGAAGAATAATTCCATGTATAATAACTTCAAAACATACCTACATATCAACCTAACCAAGGAAGTGAAAGAACTTTACATTGAAAATTACCAAATACTAAAGAAGAAAATTGAAGAAGATGCTAAAAAAAATAGAAAAATATGTTCATGAATTTTATGAATTGGCCAAATTAGTATTGTTGAAATGGTTATATTATCAGGAGTTATCTATAGATTCAATGAAATTGCCATTGAGATTTCAAAGACAGAGGTCTGGGTAAATAGCTCAGTAGAAGAAAAGGCGCTTGCCTGGCAAGCACAAGGGCCTGAGTTCAATCCCTGGTCCCTCAGAAGAAAAAAAAAAAAAAAAAAAAAGATTTCAAAGATATTCTCCACAGAAATAGAAAAAAAAAATAGTCCTAAAAATTATTATGGAAACACAAAAAAACTAAAACAGCCAAAGCAATTGCTACCCAAAAGAGCAAGGCTGAAAGAGCACCTACTTTCAACATATGTAACAAGGCCAAAGAAACAAAAACAGCATGGTTCTGGATCAAAAAAAGACACACAGATCAATGAAGTACAATTGAAGACACAGAAACAAACCTACATAACTACATGCATCTAAGTAATGAAACATCTACTTCAAAGAAAAGATAGCTTTTTGAACAAATGGTACTAGAAAAAATGGATGACCATATGTTCCTGGTCTCTTGCCTTTTGCAAAACTCAGTTCCAAATGGAATAAAGACCTGCGTATAACACGTGAAACTTTGATTGAACATCCTAGAAGAAAACATAGGCAAGATACTCAAAACAATAGGTACAGAGACTTCCTGAATAGGACTCCAAAAGCCCAGGAGCTACTAGCAAGAATCAATTACTGGGGCTTCATTATATTAAACAGTTTCTTTTCAGCAAGTGAAACAACAGAATGGGAGAAAACCAGCTATTCTTCCAACCGGAGATAAGCAGCTAGAATATATTAAAAAATGAAAAGACTTAGCACCAACCAATCAACGAAGCCAATCAATAAATGGGCAAATGAATTGAACAGGTATTTCAGGTACTTCTCAGATGAAGAAGTATAAATGGCCAAGAAATAAGTAAAAAAATATGTTCATCATTTTTAGCTATTGGCTAAACACAAATCAAAAACTACATTGATTATTCCATCTCATCACGGTCAGAGTGGTTAATTTTCAAGCACGCAGAATCAAATAATGCTGGCAAGATATGGGCACTTTTACACTACTGGTAAAATTTTCTTTTCTATATGGAAATCAAACTTGGGACCTCGTAGTTGCCAGTCAGGCACTTGTGCTGCTGAGCTATATCCCTGGACCCTTGGCGTGGAATTTTGTCAGTTCTACCCTGTGGTAGTGAATATTGAGGTTCCTTTGACATTAAAAACTGAAGCTAACTACTTGAGCCAGCTCTACCACTCCTTAATGTATATCTAAGGGAAGAAAGTCAGCACTCTATAGAAATACTTGGACAGTCATGTTTATGGCAGCACAATCCGCATAGCAAAGATGTACAGTTAAACTGAATGTCTCTGAGAAGATGAACATGTAAGGAAAATATAACGTATACACACAATGGATTGTTTTCAACCATAGAGAACCACAATTTCCTACAAATTGGGTCATTTGCAGGAAAATAGGTGTAGCTAGAGATCATAATGTTAAGTGCTAGAAAGCAGATTCAGAGAGCCATATATTGCATGGTCTTCCTAGTACGAGGGAGCTTTATTACTAGACAAAGTAGAAGGGAAACTTATTTTTGGACAATACTGATGAAAGGAAGTTAATAACAGAGTGGAATGTACCATAGGCTAAATGAGTTGATGGATATAATCAAATTATACACATTGCAACCCAACGTTTTATAAAAATTAATAACTGATGAAAATATACAATTTGCATGCACACCCCAAAAGAGACTTAAACTTTTTTTAAAAGTTGGAAGAGGTATATTTGATTCATTTCATGTTACAGAGGAGAAGAAATCAATAGAAAATCAGGCCAGATCTACAATTTACTGGATTCTTGATTTTCTGGGCATAATGTACAGCATAACATTAAATTGATTGAAGAGCATTTTTGGAGATACTAAATATTTTTAAATGTGAAATAATACATGTGAACTGTGTTGTATTCATGAAAATTGTTTTTAGTAGCTCTATTTTAAAAAATCCAGTATTTTGAAGAATAATGGCTACCTCTTTCCTCATCATGGAATTTTGTGCAATTTATATTATACTATATTTATTATCATTTATTCAGCAGATATTAATGGAGCACAAAGTATATGTCATGGCCTCCATGAACTTGAATGAAGGGCTAGGAGATAGCTTGGTGGCATGCCTGGCAAGCGCAAGGTCCAGAGTTTGATCCCCAGCACCAAAAAAAAAAAAAAAAAAAAAAAAAAAAAAAATTAAAATAAAACAATAAAATAACTTGAATGAAGGCTCAAATCTTATTCTTAAGTCCTAAAAATACCTTGCTGTATAGACCCAGTGAAAGCCACCTCTGTGTCATGAAATTTCCTGGGCTGTGGCCCTACCTTCTAGTTTTGTTTGGGTCAATGACAGCTTATCCATGCATTCCTAGTATAATTACTTTTAAAAAGGTCTCTTTCATCCTGAAAAATATTTGGATGAACTTGTACCTTCTTTCCTGAGATTTGAAGGGAGAGGAGTGCTATCTCTCTCTCTCTCTCTCTCTCTCTCTCTCTCTCTCTCTCTCCATCTATCTATCTATATCTATATCTATATCTATATATATATATAGATATAGATATAGATATAGATATATAGATATATAGATATACATATATATGATCCGCATTAATTTTAAAATTTAAAAATCTCCTCAAACCCATTGGGGAGTTAAAGGAAGATAGTTGCTGACAAACCTAAGATAATGAGTTACAAATGAGGAATGAGATACGCACATATGCCCATCTGGGGAGGAGAAATGGCCGTCCATACTCACAAGTTCCTGTAGTTGATGCGGATGACTCAGGATTATTCAGAATAATAGAGACCGCATCTGTGCTGAGCCACCACTAAGCTAGGAAGCTTTATATGACTCGACACAGAGGAACAAGAATGCTTTAAAATGCTTTCTGAGAAACATTCTAGGAGGAAGGCCTAAAATTAGGGATTGATTAGAAATTTGTTTCTGCAAAGCAGCCACAGGCATATCTACAAAAATCTGAAGTCTGTGGTGTGCTGATGGTAACAATAGTTATAAAAGCACAGCCAAAAACCTAATTTAATTCAGACCCCCTCAAATAAAGCCCAGTTCAAGAAAAGGCATGCCCATTGTAAGTGTAAGATCACTCAGTCTGTCTGTTCTCAATTATGTCATACATCATGTCTGAATTTTGAATTTTCAAATTTAATTATGCAGCATATAAAAGGCAAAAGTGTAATAGAGCAAATCATAAAAAGAAGATAGAGACAAGAAAGAGATGCTGGAAATATCTGACTGATCATTAAAAATACCAGTGATTAACATGCATGAAGATCTAAAGGAGAAGATAGATTATGTCCAAGATCATGAATAATTTCAACAGACAGGAAAACCCTAGAAAACAGTCAACTGATAGTCCTACAAGTTGAAATCACAGTAGCATCAATGATGGAGGCTTCAACACATGCCTCTGGATGTCTTTGCCAGTCCTAAGTGGATGTGACACAATTCATGAAAGAATCAGTGAGCCTAAAGACAGGCCAAAACAATTATGCAAGTTGAAATACAATGAGAATAAACGGTAAGATGAAAAGTAAGAGCTCAACCATCTAAGACCTGCAAGATAACATCAATCTTCTTTTCTTAAATTTTTTCTGTTTAAATATTTATCTTTTTAAATTTTTTTAGATTTATACAGATCATTTTATTACTTTATTTTTATTTATATATTTATTTTTATTTCTCTATTGCTTGTAATAAGAAATAACTGTGACAGTTTCAAAACACGTTAGTAGTACATTCCCAATATTTGATACAATGCATATTGTTGTCCTCCCGTAGTTATACAGAACACAGGATGTAGATGTGATACTTTTTGTAATAACTACTGGTACAAAAAATTTCTTCTCATTGAACTGAAAGAAAGCAGTTGTATACATAATCCAGTGTTGTATAATCACAGTGGGTTATTGGAAAAACTGACAATATTGGAAGCTGTTTATTTAAGCTTTTTACAGCTCTAACTTTACATTTTACGCTTCATAGTTAAACTTTACTGTTGGGCAGTTAAGGGCAAGTTAAAGCAAGACCTGCATCTCAAAACATGTAACTTTTGTGTCTCCCAAGGTCAGCCAAATCCCCTCAAGATTTACTTTGAAGCCATGTACAGTGCTTTGTAGAACTGTTGTCAGTGTCAGCCATCTAGATGAGTCATGGCCATTGCTTGACCAGTTTGCTCTCTGAGAAAACCTGAGAGAATTCTTAAATTAAAAAAAAAATTATGTATTTGGTATAGAGTCTCACTATGAAGCTCAGACTAGAAGTGACCTTCCTGTCTTAGTCTCCTCAGCTCTGGGACTACAGGCCATATCACCATGCCTGGTTTCAGTGCGGGGCAAAGTGTGAGGTACCAGGGATGGAGCCCAGGTCTTGTGCTTAACAGGCAGATCCTGAGAATGCAGAGCTATCTCCCCAGCCACAACATGAATCATCTTAACAGACACATAACTGTAATCCTACAACGCAACAGAAAGAGATCAGGACAGAAGAAAGTTTTAATTGAAAATTTTTCAATATGATCATTTTCAAAATGATTTAAATAAAAGACACAGAGAAAGTCTTGAGAACAGAAAAAAATGATCAAACACAAACAACAAAAAATAAAAATTACAGATTATGCCTTACCTAAACTCACTTTGGAAAGAAAATGAAATGGTGACAGTTACATTGCATTTGTTTGTTTGCTTGCCAGGATCTTGCCTTGAAACTCAGGCTGAACTTGAGCTCACTTTGTAGCCCAGGCAGGTCTGAAACTCAAAAAGATCCTCCTGCTTCAGCCTCCTGAATGCTGGGATTACAAGTACGTACCACTATACCTGGCTTTGGGGAGTGGTATCTTCAAAGCACTTAAGACACTGGTGGAGAATGAAGTCTGTTGTCCCGCAGTGCTGTGTCCACAGAAAATAGCTTTCAAAAATGATGAAGAAATAAGGGCTGGACTGGGAATATAGCTGAGCAGCATAAGTGCCTGACTGGCAAGCAAAAGGCCCTGAGTCCAATCCCCAGAACCACAAAAACTAAATTAAAATAAAAATAAATAAATAAAAATAAAATTAAGAGCTTTCTCAGCAAACAAACAACAACAAACTGAGCTTTTTTTTTTTTTTTTTTTTTTTTTTTTAGCATACTGTTTCCCAGATTTCCTTTTCCTTCAGATAGGAAAAATATTATATCAGACTAAGACTTGGACCTACACAAAGAAACTTTGAATTTTTAAAACAGAATGAAGGAAAGCAAATTTGAATTGTTTTTCCTGGCTAACTCCTATAAACAGTTTTCTCTGTAGGTTCACTAATTGTTCCATCAATCTAATATTCCAGTTACTTTCTACACTGAGTCATCCATGGACCTAGATCAAGGAATTTGTATTGAAAAGCAAGCATGTATTTTTCCATGAGTTTCTCATAGATTTGTTCATTCAACTAATAACTGTTGAAAGCTAACAGTGCAATAGATGTTATTAGGACATAAGAATATATGTAAGCAGAGGAACAGGGAGATTCTTCTTCTGAATAATTTTTAACTTAGTAGGAAATATACATAGATAGTTTATGCAGACTCCTTGAGATTGGTTCTGGGTATTAGAGAAGACTACAGGACTTGGGCAGCTTTGTGGAGGAAACGGGATCAAAACCAAGACCTGATGGGCATTAGGAACCAGCTGGGCAGGAGTCAGAAGCGTATAAGAACAGTTCCAAGGAGGAGGAAGGGGACTAGGACAGTGCCAGGGCAACAGAGTGGCCCCGAACCTGGAAGACTGTCCAGCAAGACGGGATACAGGATGTAAGAGTAGAGGACTGTCTAGGGGGAAGAGAGAGGCACTTTAGAGGATTTTTTTTTTTGAGACAGGGTCTCTTTATGCAGCTCAGGCTGGCCTTGAGCTCATTTTTGTAGCCCAGGTTGGTCTCAAATTTGCACTGATCCTCCTACCTCAGCCTCCCAAGTGCTGGAATTACAGGCATGCACCACCATGCCCAGCTTAGAGAAGTATTTTTATTTCAAGTCAAATAGTAGAATACAATAGAGAAAAGCCTAGTGTTTCAAAGGAAGCTGGTTTATGTTTTTTTGTGCTTTTTTACCCCCACATTATTTATTCCATGCAGTAGATTGCTAACTTGTGGTCAATGTATAACACCCAGCTGGACTGAACTAGTGTGGTGGGTGTATCAGAGGCCCACCTGAGGATGGTTACCAGCAGCGTAAGAGGCAGTACTGGAGAAGCTGTTGAGAGGCTGTTAGGGAAGGTCTTTGGAGAAGCTGTTGGAGCTTCTGGAAGCTGCTGGTTTGCCTGGGCCATTCTGCTGGTGGACTTTGTCATGCTGTCTTTCTCAAATAACTTAGTTGTTCTTACTGGAGGAGGAGCTCAGGACCTTTGCTGTCCCTGAGAATGGCTATGGTTCATTCTGGGAGCTCCGATCATCCTCTTGAGCATTGCTTCCTGGCCCTAGAGGCAGAGATGGGGCACTGCTCAGTCTCCTGGAGAAGCCTGTCATGTTGGCTTTCCTGATGGAAACTCAGCTTTCCCCATTACTAGAGGACCTTGGGACCTCACTGCTGCTGAGGATGGCTGTGGTACTTTTGGTGGAAGCTCTGTTCTTACCTTGAGTGTCGCTTCCTGGCTCCAGTCTAGATCCCTCAGCCTGCTAGCACAGATCCTTCGTCCCGCTGGCACAGACTCCCGCCATGAAGCAGACCTACCTGAGACTCGGGGCCTCTAGTTGGGAGGCATTGTTATGAACTCCACATTTTCAGTCAGAATCATACAGGACATTAGGATCGAGGCCCTCATCAGTATTCTTTGGTCTTTTCTGTGGGGACAAATTTCCTGTACTTTTTGTGTATGAATCTTAGGGTGATCATAAAATAGTCTTATTCAGTGTATTCTGTGTTACACTGTCTACCTTGCAAAACTCCAAACCACCACATTCTGTTTCATCCTTAGAACGAGCCCAAGAATAGAAAAGGACAGGCCTCTCTCCCTTTACAGACAAGGAAACAGCCTCACGAGCATTTTCTCCCAGGTTTCACACCAAACTTCATGGCAGAAAGCAGCTGTGGACAATAACTCTCCTTTCCCCTCTCCATAGCTCCTGTTTCTTCACATTCTGTTGATGTGATGTTGGCTCTGAGACGCTGTTCAAGGAAAACCATGTATAGGATGAAATTCTTCAGGAACAACACACACTTGCTCTCACACTCGAAACAACCCCACCTCAGGAAATTCACAGACTGTGACAAGCTCTCCCCTTGATACTTACTGAGGAAAGAGGCAAAGCTTTTCTCCAGTGTCCCCTCAAATCCTAGTCCACTGCTGCAAGAAAACCCTTACAATGGGTGGGAATTTAAAAGTGCACCAGCACCTTAGATATCAACATCTAGACAGTCAAAAGCCCAGAAATCAATTGGTATTGTATTTAATTAGAGTAATTCACAAGCAAAGTGAACACACACATACAGAGAGAGAGAGAGAGAGAGAGAGAGAAAGAGAGAGAGAAATACAGATAAATATACATTAAAAATAGAATCCTGTTTAGGTTGAATTATTATAGCCAGCAAAATATTCTGTAGTTTGCTCATCATCTAAGTTTTTCTTTCTTTCTTTGTTTCTTTCTTTCGTTCTTTTGTTCTTTCATTCTCTCCTTCCTTCTTTCCTTTCTTTCTTCTTTCTTTCCTTTCTTCCTTATCCTTCTATGAGGTTATAACTGATGGATTCATCAATGAAAGCAAAATTCTGACAATCTGAGCAAGCAGGAACAAGTAGGAAATAACTAGCGAAGGAATCATCTTTCCAAAAGTGAGACCCTCCTGGCATAGTAAAATGGTGTATCAGTTTCAGGAAACAAAATGTGCTTTCTTAACAGATAAATAAGGTGACCATATATATAATTTTTAGTCATTTTTATGTTGAAATAATTTTAGTCTTAGAGAAGAGCTGCAGAGATAGAATGTACTGCTTTATTTTTTTTTAATTTTTTTAAATTTTACTTATTTTTTTTTTCTTGTTTCAGAATCTTTGTTTATTCACTCATTTTTTATGGCCGACTCAGCCCACCCCGAGGGCAGGGCTGGCGCAGCATGTGGTGCGGGGGATCGAACCACAGTCCTTGAAGCCGCCCAAGCTTTCCCAAGCAGGTGCTTTAGGCCACTGAGCCATCCCTCCGGGCCCCTGTACTGCTTTAATGTAATAGCCGCCTATGCTAACCGGTTATGTAACCAAGAGTTTAACTTTGCTACTCCAAGCTAAGCTGTGTAGAATGTATTTGGGTTTCAGTCATCTTCCCAGTAATGCCTTTCTGTTTCAGGGTAGAGCCCAGATTTCCACACTGCATTTTGATAGTTTGTCTGCATTCCCCTGTCTTTTATAACCTTGACATATTTGAAACATCACTGCCAGTTATTTGGTAGAATGTCCTGGAGTTTGAGTTTTTCTCACATTTTCCTTCAATTATGTTGAGATCATGCCTTTTTGTTGTTGTTGTTATTGTTTTGTTTTGTTTAGGTCATGCTTTGTTGGTAAGGCTAGGAATACAGGCAACATGTCTGAGATGGTACATGGCTTCAGTGTGGGGTGCTGATGAGATTAATGGAGGTCACATGCTAATATTGATCACCTGGCTGGCTGCCTGGATTCTCCACTGTACACTCACTACTTTTTTCCCTTTGAAGTTACTCAATAGGAAAATACTTGGAGATTATGCAGATATCTTATGTTTGTGGAAGCTTCACTCCTCAATTTGATGATCCACTGGTAAATGTTGCATGTAACAACTATTATAATGGTATTCTAAGGATGGTTTATTCTTGCTTTTGTTCTTTTTCCATTTATTAATTGGAATCCTTTTTTAAGGGAGAGCTATTTCTTTTCCATTTATTTGTGTAGTCAGTTATTAATTTCATAATGGCTCAATTAATTTTTCTTTGAATTACCAATATTATTACACTTACTTACAGTGTTGCTGGACTATTCCAATTTTGGCCATTGGCACTCTTTCACATTGACTCCTGTGTCCTTTCAATATATATTCATTAAAAAAAAACAACAACACTTTTTTAAGCACCTATGCCTTGGTACTGAAATACTTATTGTTACCACTGCAGCTCATTATGTATTTTCCCTTGTTTCAGTTGGTTGCTAGGATCATTTCTCCCAAAAGCCTGGTTCCTCTTACTGGAGACTGCAACTGAGTAGACAAGGTTTGAAAATACGTTTTGAAAATACGTGTCATCACTGCTACGGATGCATCACTGCTTTTAGGTCCTCAACAGATAGAGGTAGAAATTACCCGTCCATGTACTAATTCATAGCACAGAGACGTCTACACAGTTTTTCCTTCTCTGTCATCTACATCCATTGATCTGCCTCTGTCGTTCCTGTCCTTTAGCTGTTTCTTCATTTCGTAATGTTGCCTCAGAGTTCAATTTAGCATCACAAGATTTGTTCTAGTCCTTTGCCTTTATTTTTAACTACTTTCTCAGAGAGTGAATTGTGACCCCATTCTGGAAAGAATATGTTTACTTATGTACCCGACAGCTGCAAAATTCCTAACCTATAGTCCTGTGTTCAAAAACTTTACCAGATGGAGTGCAGTATCTGCACTTGAACCTTTTCTTTTCTGCCGTTAGCCTAACAGTACACACAGAGAACACATTTCTATAGCTATTTAAACAAGTTGCACTCTCCCACTCCTTGTCGTTTGGTTCTGTGCTTCAGTTGTAATTCAGTTAAATTTATTTGCTACAGACTTGCATTCTCTCTTGTGTGTCTCGTCCTGATTTTGCTTGTTTTGGTTTTAATTTACATCAACTATAGTAACTTCATGTTTAACTTTATAAGTAACCACCAAACTGTTCTAGAATAACTTGAGTATCTTACATTCCCTTCAGTAGTGTGTGAGTTCTAGTTACTCTACTTCGTTGCTTGAACTTTTGTATTATCATTTTATTAAAATTATTGTAATAGGAATAGTGATGCCATATATCACTGTAGATCTTATTTTCACTTTCTGATTAATAATTTAAGGCGTCCTTCAATAAGCTTATCATCTGGATACTCCCTTTGGTGAAGTAGGCCTTGCTGTTCTCCTTAGTTTCTTTCAGATATCCGAAGTTTTTAATTTTGATGAAGTACCACAGAGTTTTCTTTTCTGGATCATCCTCTTATGTATCTAAATCCTTATTATCTAGATCAAAGATGTATTCTATTTTCATATAGACTCTACAGTTTTAAGTTCTAAATTTTGATACATATTCTACTTGGAGTTAAGAATTAAGTTGTCGACTAAAGTCCAATTTATTGGACCTGACCAGCACCATGGAGACTGCCCTTCATTTAACTGGCTTTGTACTGTCAAAAATCAACTGCCGATAACTCACTACTACTATTATGGAATATTGGACTATATATACAGCTACTTTCTGTTAGTTCAATGAGAAGAAATATTTGAACCAATAGTGTTTAGAAAAGTTATCATGTCTGCATCTTGTACTCAAAACAACTACTATAAAGACAACAATGTGAATTGTATTAATTATTGTGGTTGTCCTATTAACATATTGTGAAACTGTCCCATTGTTCTTTCTTATTAAAAGTAAAAATAAATTTCAAATAATTAAATAAATAAATATCAATTGACAATAGATATAGATTTGTTTCTGGGCTCTATTGTGTTCCTTTTTGTCAGTGTTATAAGTCCTTGACTACAATAACTGTAGGTCATGTTTCATTTTGCCAATGCTACATAATCATGATTACCATAGTTTTTTTTTGTTTGTTTGTTTTTTATGGTACTGGAGATTAAACCCAGGGCCTCTCTACTAAGCTACCTGCCCAGCCCCTTAAGAATATATTTTTTAGATATCGTCTCACTAAAGTACTCAGGCTGAGGCAGAAATTATAATCCTCCTGCTTCAGCCTCACAAAGAGCTTGAGTCACATGTACACACCACCATCCCCAGATTATGATAGCTTTAATTCTTTTTTTAAGCTTTAATTCTTGAAAATGTGTAGTGTAACCCCCAAACTTTAGTCCTTGTTTGAAAAAAATATTTTGGCTCTTGTCACACATCTGCTTTCTGACAAGAATATAGAATGAGCATCAGATAACATATGAGTTCCATATATCTATATCATTTGTATCTTATATCACCTCTGATTGAATTTTGATGACATTGCTTTGAATCCATAGGCCATGTTGAGGAAATTTACATCATGACATTATTCCATTTTTCCAGTCAAGAAGCATATACATTTTTTTCTTCCTTGATCTTTTGGTAAAAGTCATTACTGATATCATCAGAACAATGTTTGAATTTTGAATTTTCTGAAGAAAGTTAAACATTTCAAATAGCTGTAGTACTTTCTAGCCTGGATATTAGTAATTATTGTCATTTGAGGAATAGATCCATTTTAAATTTAAGGGTCTAGAGTTGGTGTGTTAAGATCATGCATAGTTCATATGATTGCTTGTGGGCAGGGTTAAAAATCTATCGTCTTGAGAGTAGTTCCTATTCACTGATTTAGTTCTTTGTTCCCCTCTCCCTTTCCTGTGATATTTCAGCATCTGTGGTGATTTAATTTTACCCTTCCTATTGATGTATCTGTAACACTCTATCTTAGTTAATCTTAGAGCACGTGGCCCTTCAGGACCCACATATTTACCTAAGGGTCACAGTCTTAAGTTGAGCACTGTGGCTAGTGGCTGCTGGCCTAGACACCCTAGGAAGTGGAGGTAGGGATATGCTGAGATAGCCTGGGCAACAGACAGAGGTCCCATCTTAATGAAAAAAAAGTCACAGTTCCAAGTAATATTATATATTGTTTGTATATCATGTCTCTTGTATTTGTATGTCCTGTACATTGTTCATAGTAAAATGACTTTATAATCATGGAGTATCAGTATTTCCCCTTTTTATATTCTGTACTATCATTGTGATATATTTTACATATATATATGGAATTATATACATATGTATATATATATATAGAATCCTTTTTACTTTCTCTTCCCCTCTCCTCCCTCCTCCTATTGTTCCCATTGCCAGAACCATTCTCATCTCCACAAAGCATTCTCCTCTATTTGTATTTTGTTCCTAAACCATTTAAACTTTGAGGTTCTCACATAAGATAAACCATGTGAGATTCCATCAGGAAAACCAACATGGCAAGCCTCTCTAGGAGACTGAGCAGTGTCCCATCTCTGCTTCCATTTTGATTTATATTTTTGAT
The DNA here is from genome assembly GCA_004027025.1 of Myocastor coypus. Taxonomy (NCBI): domain Eukaryota; kingdom Metazoa; phylum Chordata; class Mammalia; order Rodentia; family Myocastoridae; genus Myocastor; species Myocastor coypus. The sequence goes on along the minus strand of PVJA010000014.1, from coordinate 306,711 downwards.
TTATATTTTTCTAAGGATGAAGGAGACCTAGCACTTTTTCACATAATCACTACCTAAACTAGCTATTATAAACAAAGAAGGCCCTGAGGTTTCAATTCCGGGCTAAGCACTATTGTTACTAAAATCATTATTTTGGCAATATGAAGTAGGCTTCCATATGTAAAGATTCTTTATCCACAGATCCATCCAGTACAAGTCAGAATCCTTTTTGAAAACATAATTACATCCAATATCAAACCATTTCAGACTTTTCTTGTCAGTATTACAGTACTGAATAGAACAACTGTTTATGTAGTACTTGTATTTGGTATTATAAATAATGCAGAGATGGCTTAAAGTATATGGAATGATATGAGAAGGTTATATGCTATTATAGCACAATGCCATTTTATGTAAGAGACTTGTATGTGAGCAGATTGTGTACATATGGGTATCTTGGAACCAATTCCCTATAGATAGTGAGGAACATCTGTAATGTCATAGCAACTTCCTTCAGCAGTTCGCTGTTTTGTACATATTAATACTTTGAATCTTTCCTAAAATCTCATGATGTAGATATTGGCTAGCTTTTTTGTCCATTGGTTTGGTTTGATTCTGTGGTACTGAACCCTGAACCCAGACCTCACCACAGCCCCAGCCCTTTTAACAAGTCGCATTGAGACACACTGTCATGAAATTGCCCAAGCTGGCCTAGAATTTTCCATCTCCCTGCTCACTGATCGTTGGGATTATGGCTGGACACTACAACCAGGATAGTGTTTCTTAATTAAACTTAAAGATTAAAAAAAATAAAATAAAATAAAATGAGTTTGGTGAGTTGGCCACAGTCACCAAGTGGTTAGAAAACGCAGTCAGGATTCTAGCCAGATTTTTCCAGCCTAGGTCGTTACTGCTATGCTTTCCTGACTCATCAGATCCCACCCCTGACTTCCCTCTGAAATGAGTGAACTGCAGCGTTTCTTGGATCTCCAGAGGGCCGCAAAGCTGTCCAGGCACAAAGATCGAGATAGAAACCATTGTTCTCTTTCCTCCCCCTTCAGTTATGAATAAAGCAATTGTATCAGTAGTTTCAGTGACACCAAACTCCTCACAAAACCAGGGAAAGTATTCGTCCCACAGATCCCTATCTGAACTATTGAGTTTATGTTTTAATATAATTATGTAGCTCCTCCTCCCCCACAAATCTGTGTTTTGTTTTGTTCATTTGCTTCCAATAAGGAGACATTATTTGTTTGGGAGCTTTCCAGTGCAACATGAATCCTTCTTTTGAAAACTAGTCCTGCATCTGGAAAATTGAAAGATGCTTTTGTGTTTGTTGAGCAAGAGTCAATCTGTGGCAATAGTGCTGTTATTTTATTATCTTTAATGCTTTTAAACCATATTGAGCAGATTTCATTAACAAAGAAATCTTTTCTTACCACGCTCACTTCCCTTCCTTTTTAAATGGATGTCAGTTTATACTTTTAAAACTGGCTGTCTTCAAAATACGCCTCTGAGCATGATTTGACCACTTAACAGAATTAACCACATGGCCCATCTGTACCTTTCTGCCCTTCCCTGGCGAAACATAATGAGGTGTTGCCTTTAACATAATGAGAAGGCTTTTTCTGATCGACCACTCGTTAAAAATTAAGTATGCACACCCTAGAACTCCAAATCTGTCATAAATAGAAGGACACACTTTCTCAGTCCACAGCCTACAATTCCCTAAAAGAGGGAAGTCTGCTAGTCCCTGATCCCTGAAGCAGATAGGTTTGATCCCTCTAGGTTTGCTTTCTGTTCTTTGCACCCTTAAATGCTAACAACTGGAAATGATTTCAGTGCCAGCATCTGACAGCTTTAGTAATCATCGGATCCACAGCCCAAGACACTGCTCTGCCTCCTCACACCCCACAGGTTTTGAATCTGAGAAGCCTATATACAACAAGTAGTACTTGTGTTTTCCTTACCTGAATATGAGAAACAAAGGTAAACTGCAAGGATAAGCCTTGTTTATTCCAGAGAAGAGAATCCATTCCTGCATGGAAAAAATAGTGAGAGCCCAAATCAGACCTTATACCACATGACAGTAATTATAGAAGCTACTAATAATTAGCTGAGAGACAAGTCAAAGCATTTCTGGGAAATTTACTCATCAATTGACCTTTTTAAATCAAAGTTGAATATTTTTATTTTGCAGAATATAACTTTCTTCAAGAAACAGTAAATAAAAAAATATAACAAATAGTAATAAGCGTTTATGGAACTGAAAGTAAGCTCTTTTCCCATTCTAATGAGCATATTCTGGAATATAAAAGAAAATCTAAAATAGGGGACCAAAATCTGAATCTTAGAAAGCATCCAGTTTTTTCATCTTTCTTTGCTTCTTGCTGGTCTCTATCATTTAGTTAAATTGTGCATGGGGTCTGATATAGGACATCAGCGCAGAAATGTCGCCCTTACATGGTGATGTGTACAAGCCCATGGTTAAGGGAAAGTGCTAAGAATAATAATATTTTTCACCATTTTCTCCTGTGATGATCCATACAACAATACTGAAGAACTATCAGGAGCCACAGCCAGCACTGGCCTGGCCTCCCCAGACAATGGAAAGTCGTAAAGCTTTCCCCTTCTTCGAGGGCTAACTGAAGACATATTTGTTATCCATAGCGAAACGAACAAATAATTAAACGTAAATAAATAATTTAATGGAAACTAAATAAAATTTAATGGAAATAAATTTTATGGAAACATCTTTTCTATATCTTTTAATGCTGAATCATCTTTAGCACTACAGTTTCTAAGATTCCTCCTATGTGGAAGCCATAAAGAATTCAGAGAGACGCACCAAACAGTCCTAGAATTTGAAGACTGCAGTTTCACCAAAGGCAAAACACAGATGTATAAAACCACGACAAGTCCATGGTGTCAGGTTTAAGTTACAGGTCCAAGGACAGATAAGGACACAGTTGCTGTCAGAGGCCTTCTAAGTTCTAATGTAAAAAGTAATCTAAGTCAGCGTATTTTGTGTGATTCACAAAATACAATCTGAGTAAGGCTATTAAATAATTGGGTATGAAATAAGCCAAGGAGCAAAATCAGTGGCAGCAGAATTCAATGAAGACATACGTACAGTGGCTCTGTTCATTGCTCGAAGGCCATCACTCCCTGATGCATGTTCAGCTCATCCGTGGAGACTTTGCAACATGCACAAGTCCACATTATTTATTGTTAGAACTCTGTAGTTGGTAAGTGTAGCAAGATGATGTGTCTGTTTTCATTGCTAATTGCAAACAATCCCTCTGGTTCAACACCTCTACCCTGCTTAGGTTGTCTGCCCTACTATCTGGGAGCTTCCTCTGCATCCTTCCTGTCTCCCACCAACTGTGTGACCTCTGACAAGTCTGCTGTCTCAAGAAATGCATAAATGAGTGATCTGTTGTGGCTCTTTTTCTTCTGTGACATGTATATGAAAATGTTAGTGATTCAATACTATCAGTATTGGGGAATTAAATAAAACCTACCAAGACCTAGATTTCTTAAGTAGTGCTATCAAATCCCAAAGAAAAATGTGTTTTTATTTATTTGGATCATGAATGATAATTTATTGCCAAATTTCCTAGTATTGAGCATCTTGTTATACTGTCACAGATGGGATCTCATTAGTCTTCACCATCACTGACCGATACAAAACTATTTCCCCACTATACAGATGAAAAAACAGAAACTTATGGGGATGCAATCATTTGCCCAAGATAATACATAATAAATTATTGAAACCTTCTATAGAAAAATCTGAGTATGAGCTTCATCATCAAAAAATGATAAATTATTTCAGTATACATGAGGCTACATAAATGATCACTTTCTTTCCCATTTTCTCCTGAAAGTCATTTCTAAAAAGCCAAAACGTTGGGAAAATTCATCACAGATTTTACTTTTAGTGTGAACAAAGAGAAAGATGTAACTTAAGAAGTAAAACAGCACTTGCAAAAATTACAACACTTTTCTTGCCTGTGTGAGGGCCAGGGTTTGACCCCCGTACACCAAAAAGTAAAGAAGAGAGAGGAAAAAAAAACAGAAGAAAAAAGAAAAGAACCAAAGCTGAGATCAGAGGGCACGTGACAAGACTGAAGAGAAGATGCATGGTGCATAGTGAGAAGGTTCATCCAAAGAAAATGCCACCAAAATACAGTCTCTGCAAATACTGTTATTTCCTGTTTGTGACAATGCATATGAGAGTGTAGGAGACCAAGAGCTGGATTAATGAGCAAGAAGGTGGTTGAACAGGCACACAAATAAAACATCTCTGCAGCAATAACCTGTCTTTCTGGCAGGGTCCCCACCGTACCCTACACTGACCACCTGCAAATATATGGCCAAAAAAATCCAAATAACTTAAAGAAGAACAACAAAGAAAGCCGTGAACACGGTACAAAACAAAAGTGCTATGGAGAAAATAGTCAGAAGAGAAGTGAAAATCACCAATACCTACAAAATACTCACCAGAAAAATGCTGTGGAGCAGACAAGTGCCATGACTGGACATCCTGCCACTAATCTAAAACCACAAGCGAGACCAGCATGCCCACGAAGGCATGCTACAAAGCAGAGATGAAAAACCTCACCTAGTGAGTGGAAGATACAAGAACTTATGAATGAGCTGGGGAAATCTTAGAAAGAAAAGTTTAATAAAATTAAAATTAAATATTAAGCCGGGTGTGGTGGTGCATGCCTGTAATCCCAGTACTTGGGAGTCTGAGGCAGGAGGATCAGTGCAAGTTCGAGACCAGCCTGGGCTACAAAAGTGAGCTCAAGGCCAGCCTGAATTGCACAGTGAGACCCTGTCTCAAAAAGACAAAAAAATAAATAAATAAATAAATTTAAAAAAAATATATATATAGACATATATATATATATATATATATATATATATATGAACTGAAAAACATGTTATAAACCTTTCAGTAAGAGAAACGGTAAATAGCAATGAAAAAGTCAACAAAAAGTATATGGCTATGAAGAATTGATGTAGAGGCTAGCAAGATAGCTCGCAGATTAAAGTGCCTGCTTTGGCAGATGCAGGGCTCGCTGAGACAGCGAATGAGACTGGGCATGGTGACACACGCCTGTAATCTAGTGCTTGGGAGGCTGAAAACAGGAGGATCACTACGAGTCCGATCTGTGTAGTGAGACCCTGTAGACTCTCTACTAAATGCAATTAAAAAAAAAAAAACTTTCTTAATTTTGAAATATAATATTTTCACTTCATCTTGTCTCTTCTCAGCCACATCCCTAAAATCCAGTCTTTCTGAAAGTTCCTGCTATTAAAGAAGCCTACATACGCACTTCAACCTGACAGCCAGGTACATCCCCTGCTACCAGGAGGCAGGGCTGCTTTCCAAGGGCATGGCTAGAAAACGCATTCCATACACAGTGCACGCATACATACAGCGGTGGTTATTCCTGCACCTGCATGATTATAACACTAGTGCTTCCTATTTAGATTTCAAAGTAAATTTCATATTTCTAATTCTAATTTAAAATATCATTCATTGTAGTCTTCCCCCTTTCCTTATTTGTAACTTTTTTCTCTGAAAGTAAGAAATTTCATTTTACTATGTATGCTATATTATTAGATTTTCAACTCATATGAGGTAATATTACATCTCAATAAAAGCCAAATGTAACAGGTGGAGTACATATTTATTTGCAGTTAATTTAGTTTTGCTCCTTGTAGTATAGTCAAAATACTGATTCACAGTTACTGGTTTAGCTTTTTGTTCAGCACCTTTTTAATTTCCAAAACTCATTATTTTTGCCTTTTTAATTTTGCCTTTTATAGCTACATTTGCAATTCAGAATGATCATATTCACTGTAAATAAGCATGGCATGTACATAACATTCATGGTCATTTATCTTTAAAACCTTGTAAATTTAACTATATATAGGTTAAAACCCAAAATAATAGGCCAAAGAACATATAAGACATGTAATAACATAATCATGCTAAATCAAAGTATAATTTATTTTTTGTTTTTTATGTATTTAGTATGGGGTCGACAGGATCCACAGAATCTCATCACATACATCGGACACACAGTGTTTCTCCTGTTTTCAGCCTCCCAGGCACTGGGATTACACGTATGTGCCACCATGACCAGTCTCAATCACTATCTCTGTGAGCCCCAGGAATTGAACCCTGGCTGCTGCACTCTGCCTAAGCAGGTGCTTTAGTCTGCTGAGCTATCTGGCCATACCTCAAAGTACATTTTTAGGCACCTTGTCAGTACTCAGTTTTTCTACCTCTTTTTCTCCTACTCTCTGTCTTTAATATATAGTTTCTTCATAGATGAGAAGTCATGAAATATTTAAGCTTGCATGTCTGAATTATCAATAGTTTAAATGCATGAACATATAAACATAATCATTATGTGACATGATGGAGAAAGGGGACTAATTTATACATGCACATACAGATAAAAACAGCAGAGGGCCAACATCAAATGTAAGCAAGTGACAGCACAGTTGAAGAAAAATTTAAAAGAGAATTAAGGACATAAAGCACTGTTTAAATGCACTGAAGTTTACCACATCATTGCATATGAAGACTCCACATCATAAAGATAACTGTTCTCACTAAGTTGCACTGTAAATGTAATATTATCCCAATAAAATGACTGCTTTTGTGTGTATCTGAATTGTTAGAACTAGACATTTTCATCTAATCTTCCTTGGAAAAAAATTAACAAAAATGATAGCCAGAAAAATCTTAAGGAGAGAAATCAAGAATGATGGAAGAAGTCTACCTTTATCACACTATAATATAAATATTTCAAATTTAAAATATTATAATACTGAAGGTAGAGTCAAAAGAAAACTAACAAAAAGGTAGAGCAAGGCCAAAGTAGATACTCAAATACAAATGAGAAAATTGGTAAATACTTAAAGAACAACTTCAATTAAATGGGGAAAAATCTAGACTGTTCAATGATTGGAATTTAAACAACTCTGAAATAACAATCTTTATGAAAAATGTAGGATGAAACCACATTTCACACTATATAGTAAAGAAAGTTCTAAATGAACCTGGACTTGGATTCATTATTTTTTGAAAAATCAAATACTCATTTAATTCTTTTTGAGAAGCACATAGGGAATTCCTACATACATTTAGAATAAGAACACTTTCTCTTTGCTATTTAATTTAGAATTCATATATGTAAAATTTGTCAGACGACACTTTTCCCTAAAATAAAATTTTGGATAGGAGAAAAATGAAAACTTGGAACAGTCAAGATAGAAATAAAGAAGCCGGATGTGGTGGCGCACGCCTGTAATTCCAGCACTTGGGAAGCCGAGGCAGGAGTATCGATGCGAGTTCAAGACCAGCCTGGGCTACAAAAATGAGCTCAAGGCCAGCCTGAACTGCACAGTGAGACCCTGTCTCAAAAAGCCAAAAAAAAAAAAAAAAGATAGAAATAAAAATCTCCTTTTATATCACAGATGTAGATTTATTTGAATGTATGAAGGTTCTTCAAAATGCACATGATAAAGATCACTATCTACATTAGCCAATCTTGCATTGCTACAATAAAATATCTCAGGCAATCAACTTAAACATAAATTAAGCTTAATTTAATTTACATTAAAGCCAGTGAGATGAATTAACAGTCTAAAGTGTCTGCTTAGGCAATCTCAGGGACCATGGTTCAATCCCTGGAACCATATGCTGTGCCGGCCCCATTCCCAGGGCAGGCTGAGCCAGCCATAACATAAATAAAGTTAAAAATTTTTTAAAGTTAATTTATATTATGCAGATTCCAGTCCAAGAGGGTTAGTTCTGTTTGCTTTAGACCTCTGGCATGTCACAGAACAAACCACTTATTGGCAGCCAGGAAATACAAAAAAAAAAAAAAAAAAAAAAAAAAACAAGGCATCCTCAGGCCAGGTCCTCTTCAAGGACACATCCCAGTGACCAAGAAGCCCCAATTACACCCCACCTTCTGATAGTTCTACTATCCTCAGAGTGCTACCCCAAGGGTCAACCCTTTAACACATGCCTTTTGGAGTACACCACCTATATATGTACTAGAACAGTATATCAATAAAGAAATGGAAAAATAACAGAAGAGAGAGTTCCCTTAAAATAAAATAAAAATGGCTTGTAAGCACATAAAAAATGTTGAAGCTCTAACAAAAAAATAGGGGATATGCCCTATGACCTCTTCCTCCAAAGGTTTATATCATTATACATTGCCCTCGTTCTGAGTATGGATGGACTTTGTGACTTGCTTCTAACCAAATGCGACACCATTTCCATAGCTATGTGAGGTTTTGTGAGATTCGATCTAGAGGCTTTCTCCTTTCTGGTTATGAAGAAACAAGTAGGTCTGACATAGGAACCATGTAGTTAGCAACTAAAGACAGCCACAAAAGTCATCACTGAGACTGAGGTGTAGTTTGGTGTTGGAGGGGGTGGTTAGCATGATTGATTCCCCAGGTCCTATCTCCAAAATGGAATCATGGAAAAATAGCAGCCAACAGTCAATGTGAAGCCAGAGCCTTTAGTGCTATAACTGCAACAATCTGGCAGAGTTGCAAAACTCAGTACTCTTCCTTCGCAGATCCTCCAGATGAGAATTCAGTCCTCAGTGACACATTTATTACAGCTGTACAGAGAACACAGCTATGCTATGGTCCTCCTCCTGACCACAGAAACCGACAACTATAAAATAAATCTCTATTGTTTTAAATCTCTATGTTGGTGGTAATTTTTAATGTAGCAATAGAGAATAGAATAAAAATCCCAATTACAACAGCACTGCAAATAAAAGTAAAATAAGATTTATCTTGCATAATAGAATCACAAAAAAACTAAAAGTACTATTGAAAGAAACTTTTGCTATACAGAAAATGAGCATCACACACTGCAGGTAGGAAGGTCAATTAGCGCAATCCCATATGGATGGTAGTTGTGCAATGTTTATAAAAGTTACACCACTCTTGGTTCCAGTGATGACAATTTTTGCAACTTTTCCTACTAGCATATTGGCTTTCAAATATAGCACCATACAAACACAGTTATTTTTTTAGAAACTGTTCATAGTAACAAAAACAGAATCATCCTAATGGGACATCAATAACAGACCAATCATTAAGGTCTCTTAACGATAAGGACTCCAGGGAAAAGTAGACAACATGCAATAACAGAAGGAAATATGTGGCAGAATAATTTAAAAATGAGAGAAAATGCTAGCACTCAAAATCAGCCTTACAGAATAAAAAATACCTTTGATTCATTATTAGGCTGAACGTGGCTAAACAATCAGACACTTAAAGATATGTCAATAGAAATTTCCCAAGCTATTTAAGCTTTAAGTTCTTGCTTTCCATTTCATTGTGTTATACCTTTCAATTTTTATTTCTTCTTTTCAGTTCTTATACTAGGGAGACAATATGATATTTACACATGTATAACTCAGTGGCATCCCAAATTTTCTGTTCAAGGAGATTATGGGGCCACAGAGGAAAGTGATTGGTGATGCATAGAGTGCCTAAGGAGAGTCACCCAGAGAGAAAAAAAATTCTCAGGCTTCCACAGAGAGCAGCTTGGTCAAGCAATGGCTGTGACTCATCCAGATGGCTGACACTGACAAAAGAGCTACAAGCTGCTGTACATGGTTTCAGGGTAAATCATGAAGGGATTTGACTGACCTTGTCAGATACAAAAGTTACATTTTTAGTGATATAGGTCTTGCTTCAACTTGGTCTTAACCACCCAGCAGGAAAGTATAGCCATGAGGCATAAAAAATAAAGCCATATTAATATGCTGAGCTGTATAAGGCTCAAGTCAACAACTTTTGACATTGTCAGTTCTGCTGATAACCCACTACTGTCATAGACTACTGGACTATAGTAGGTTATGTTGCTGAATTCAAGTAACTACAATCTTTAGACTGGCATCAAGTATGAAAAAGTCCTTTATGGACTTCTCTAAATACTGCTTCTCTAAATGTAGTGGAACCCTCATCTCTGACAAAACAAAATGAAAAATGGGAATATGCTGGGAGACAGGAAGCTAGGAAGTCAAGCACATATATGTAGGTGGAACTTAACCCGGTGTCTAAAGCAAACAAGCCACCTCACCCCTAAGATGAACACCTTGTCTGGTTAAGAATAGCTATCAGTTGCTAGGCAACCTAGTGTCATATATCACTAACCTCACAAACTTGTAAATAAAGGACAGATTTGTTGTGCAAACAAGAAATAGATATAGATATAGATGTAGATCTAGAAATAGATATACCCAAGAGAGTTGGGATAGATTTACAGCTACTTTCTAAGTTCACTGAGAATCAAAGTTTGTACCAAAATTGCTTAGACATGATATTATGTATTCATCTTGTCCTCTGAATAACTACTATGAAGACGATATGCAGTGTATTAATTGATTCTAGCCATCCTACTAACCTGTTCTGAAACTCTTTAATTGCTATTTTATCTCTTTTCTCATTAAAATGAATAAAAAATAAAAATTAAAAAAAAGAAATTTCCCAAGCTGAAAATCTAAGAGGAAAAATTTTAAAAGCGGAGCATCAAAGAACTGAACAGTAAGAAAAGGTGTCACACATGTGTAGAATGGGGACACTTGAGGAAAAAGAAAAGAGAACAGAAGAAACAGTAAGTTGTAACAAAGCAGGAAGAAGTACTAATAAGTAAAAAAGGGGATAACTTTCTAAAGGTAATGACAGACATCAAGCCAATCTAGGGTCTCAGAGGAACACCAACAGGAAAGACTTCTTTTAAAGAAGACATTCGTGTTATGCTCAAACTGCATAAAATTAGACACAAAAAGAAAACATAGAGGGAAGCAAACACTTACACAGTAGAGGAATTGGATCACAATTCCATCGACCTTGTTTTCAGGAATCATGCCATCAAGAAAAGGGGGGGATAAAATGTATACATGTTGGAAGAAGAATGCTGAGCTAAAGTTCTGTACCCAGAAAAATTATCCTTTATACTGAATCTTTTTTCAGACACACAAAAACTGAAGGAATTTGTTGCTCATATGCCATCTAACAAAAACTGTACTAGAAAAAAAAAATATGACACTCGGATGTACATACAAGGGACAAAGGAATAGAGAATAAAAATAGTAAAAACAAAATGTCATCTTTATTCTTAAGAGATAATAGCATGCTCAAAATCATAATAGGGATAATAGATTAGATCATTACAGTTTATGGACAAGAGCAGATAACTAATTAAAACATGAGAGGACTTGAAAATACCCTAAAATAACCTCACTATTCATGAAGCAAATTTAATCTATATGTATAGGTAAACACATACATAAATTATATATACAAAATGTACATATATAATGTGTCCGTACTGTAGTATTCATGTGTAAGTAGACTTAGTGTATTAGATAGGTAGATAGATAGATATAGGTGTGTGTGTGTATGTGTGTGTGTGTGTGTGTGCACATGCTAAAAAACCTCTGAATGCAGGGACTACTATTCAGTCCCCAACATGGCATGCTGGCCCTGCTCCTGGAGCACGTCGAGTGGGCACTGAGAATGGGTGTAGTGGCACACACCTGTAATCCCAGTGCTGGGGAGACTGAAAACAAGAGGATCACCAAGAGTCAGATTTATGTAGTGAAACTCTATAGGCTCTGTACTAAATACATAAAAAAGAAACCTCTACTAAAAAAAGGAAAACTTGTGAAGAAAATACTATAAGAAATTTAACAATAGATATAGTTGATATACTAAAAGAAGACAACAGTCAGTCTTAATTGCTTGGGGCTAGGGAGATAGCTCAATAGAATAAGTGCTTGTCTGGCAAGCACAAAGTCCTGAGTTCAATCCCCAGTTCTGAAAAAAAAAAATCATTTAATTGCTCAAGTAAAGCTAATGAAGCTAGAAAACAAGTGGATGGTAAGAAAAGAAACAAACAACAAAATAAATAACTATGGAATTTCAAATATGGTGAATATCAACATAACACTGACAATCACTTTAAATATGAATGGTATAAATACACTAATTAAAAGACAGAGACTGTGAGAGTGGATTTTAAAAGACAGTCGTGTACCAGCTACAAGAAATTTATTTTAAACACTGAAATACAGATTAAATGAGTAGAGAAATGCATCCCATACTGATACTAATCATAAGAAAAAAGGAGTCATACACTTTGGTTCTATTTATGAGTTTTCAGCTTTAAGAGATTATAAAAACATATGCACACAATCCTTCTTTTTTTCCCTCAGTGCAGTATTCACTAAATTACATGAGCTATCCAACATTTTATTTCAAAAATAGGTTTTATATTAGAAGATTTTGCCCAATAGTAGGTAATGTAAGTGTTCCAGTCACACTTACATATACTCAACTATGATACTAAGATAGGTTATTTTTATTAAATGTATTGTTTATTCAAAATGTTTTCAGCTTATACTCTCCCTATGCCATTATAAATCAAGGAGAATCCATGTGAATTTAAAATCAGATAGACTTAACAAACAAAAAAATGACCAAATAAAAATGATAAAAGATTACATTTTATCTAAAGAGGAGTGGGTCGCTTCTCTAGGAAGATATGATAATTTTAATGTGTTTGTGACTAAAAACAAAGTAGCAAGCTATGTGAAGCAAAATCTGGTAGAACAAGAAAAAATATATATAGATGAATCTATTCTCACGGTTAGACTCCCCTGCCCTTCTCAGTAATTGACAGATCCAGCAGGCAGAAAATCTGTAAGGGTAAAGTTGAACTGAAGGCGCCATCAATCAACTGGATCTAATTGGCATTTATAGGACACTTCATTTCACAGCCACAGAATAGAAACTCACATGAAGCATTACCAAAATAGACTCCATTATGGACCATGAAGAACATCTCAACAAATTTTTAAAAAATGAAAATCATACAAAATATGTTCTTGAGTCACAAAGGAATGAAGCTAGAAGCTGAGCAGAAAAACTTAAAAATTTTTAAAGGCTAAATGACATGGACCTAAATGCAACCTAAGTCAAAGAAGTACCTAGAGAAATTTTTAAATATACACAACTAAATTAAAATACAACTTCTCAAGATATGTGCAATGAGCAATACATATAGGGAAATTTATAGAGAATTGTATATGCCTTATAAAAATTCTAAAAATCAATAAATTAGAAAAAAATCAAATTAAATCCAAAGCAAGCAGAGCACAAAAATAAAATTTAGAACAGGAGTCAATGAATTTTCAAACAAAAATAAAACGAACAAATGCAAAAGCTGGCTCTTTCAAGAGATCAGTAAATTTCCTAAATTTCTGTTTGTTAAACCAAAAGAGAAAAGAAAAGCAATGTTCAAAAATATCAGAAACCAATCACTAGCAAATATAATCTAACAACTTATAAAGGAATAATTCACCATGACCACGTCAGATTTATCCCAGGAATGCAAAATCGTTTCATCCTTTGTTTTTTTTGTCTTTTTGAGACAGGGTCTCGCTATACAGTTGAGGGGCTGGTCCTGAGCTCACTTTTGTAGCCCAGGCTGGTCTCGAACTCGCATCAATCCTCCTGCCTCAGCCTCCCGAGTGCTGGGATTACAGGCGTGCGCTACCACGCCCGGCTAATCCTTTGAAAAATCAATTATTGTGATTTGTCAAAACAAACAGGCTAAAGAATAAAAATCATGGTCATAAATAGAGAAACTTTTAACCAAGCCCAACACCCATTCATAAAAATATCAGTAAGCTAGAAATAAAGGGAACCTTCTCCAATTTAGTAAGGAAAATGACAAAAAATTTCTATAGTCACTCTTGTGCACATGATTGTCTAGCTGGTTTCTTCCCAAGAATGGGAACAAGGCAAGGACATCCTCTCTGCCCTCTTGTCTCAGTCTACTTAGGCAGCTCTGACAAAGTATTTCAGATGAATAAGTCATGAGCAACAGATATTTATTGCAGACAATTTTGGTGGCTGGCAAATTCAAACTCAAGTCTCTAGTAGAATGGGTGTGGTGACCTTGCCCTGTGCTTCATGGACACGTCCTACCATGTCCTCATGAGGTGGAAGAAGCAGCCAGCACTTTTCTACCTCTTTTATCTGCACTCCAATACCATTCAGGAGAGCTCAAGAACTCACAGAAGCCACATCTCCAAAACTACTGCATTGGAGACAAGTTTGCAGTGTGTGCCCTGGGGTGAGAGGAACTCTCCTGAAGACTACAGCATCACACCTACCAGAAGACATAGCTAACACAGTAAGACAAGAAAAGTGGATAAAAGAAACTCAGAGTAGAAAGGAAAAAATAATACTGTCATTTCTTTGGTTGATTATATATCATTTTATGGGACACACATACAGCATTAAATATTTGGTGGGTGTGATGGTGCATGTATGCAACTTCGACAGTTGAGCCTAACACAAGCATATTTTAAGTTCAAGCCCAGGCTAAACAGTTTAGCAATGCCTGCTTCAAAAAAATAAATAAAATAAAAAGGGATACAGCTCAGTGTGAAGATCCTCAGTTCAATCCACAGTAGAACAAACAAATGAACAAATATCTTGTAGGAATTAATGAGTAATTGAAGAAAGGTTGAAGAATGCAAGATTAAGATTCAGTAGTCATTGATCACTTTTTTTTTTTTTTATCAAGCACTAATGGACAGGGGTTTAAATTTTCAAACCCTGACAGGCAGAAGGACATGCTTGCAACCTTAGCATTCAGAAGACTAAGGCTGGAGATTTTGAATTCAAAGGTAGCCTGGGTTATCCTGTCTCAAGCAAACCAACAATAAAAGAATGAAGAGGAGAAGGAGAAAGGAAGGAAAAGATAAAGAAAGAAATCTAAAACATATGTCACGTGTTTTAGCATTCCCAGAATGAAAAACTTAGGTATAAATAAGACATGTACAGTGGCTGCATAGGAAAACAATAAAACTCAGATATAAAAATTTTAAAAAGTCTAAATAAAAAGAATCAATATTCAGGTATTGAAAGCCTCCATTTCTGAGATATCAAGTCTCAATCTAGAGAGTTAACACAATCCCAATAAATCCTAGTAAATTATCTTATAAATATCAATATGATTCTAAAGTCTATACAAAAATAGAAAGACCCAGAATAACCCATACAACACTGCAGAAAGACAAGGTTAGAGGACTACCACTATATAAATTCAAGTCCTAACAGAGAGCTACAGTAATCTAAATAGTGTGGTACTGATGAAAAAATAGATCAATAGCAAGCCAAAGGATAGAACCACACCAATACAGCCAATTGACCTTTGATAAAGGAGCAGAGGTAATTCAGTAGCAATATTCTTTACAATAGCTAAAACCACCTCCCATGCAGGGCAGACCAAATAGTTAAGTAAATTAAAGGGTCTGCTTTGGCAGGTGCGGTGGCCGGGGGTTTGTTCCCTGGGCCTGACTTGGGTGTGCTGAGACAGCAACTGAGACTGTCTGGTGGCATGCACTGGTAATCTCAACATTTAGGAGGCTGTAAACAGAAGAATCGCTAGGATTCCAATCTGTGTAGTGAGACTCTATAGAACCTGTACTAAAATACAAAAGGAGAAAAAACCTTAACATGCAATGTACATACAAAAACTAAATAAACATTATAGAATATACCAACGTTCATTGAATTCCTATTGTTTTGTTAGTGAAATTTTGTATTATTTCTACTTTTTTTACTGTTTCTTATTCTCTTTACATTAAAAATTATATAAGAAAGAAAACTAAATAAATGAAAACAACTCAGACATAGATCTTTCACTTTGAACAAATTAACGCAAAATGGCACCCAGACCTAAATGTAAAATATAAAAGTATAAAACACCTAGAAGATAGGAGAAATTCTATGGAAAAATCTTGGATTTGGTGATAAGTTTTAGATATAACCCCCAATTCACAATAGTAAAGGAAAAGCTTTGTAAGTTAGACTTTATTAAATTTCAAAACTTTTGCTTTTGGGCTGGTGAGATAGCTCAGTGGTCTAAAGTACCTTGCTAGACAAGCTTAGGCAAGCATGCAGGGACCACAGTTCTATCCCCAGCACCATATGCCATGCCAGCCCCACCCCCAGGGTGGACTGAACTGGCCAAAAAAAAAAGAAAGAAAGAAAAGAAAAAAAAAAAAGAAAAACTTCTGCTCTACAAAGAAATGTACAAATACTAAAAAACAATTCATGTAGTAAAACAAAATATAAGCACATATTTGATAAGAGATATCCTAATTGTGTTGAAAACTTTAAAAATTCAACAATAAGAAAAAAACAAAATTAAAAACAATGTGTTATAATGTTATGTTTCAGTGCCAAACAAAAGGAATGATGAGAAGATGAAGATAGCTTCGAGGACTCACTGAGATTCTGTCCTCAGTGAGCAACGAACCCCGGGAGCAAGTCAACTTTATTTAGGGTAGTCGGCATGATCTCATGCATAACCACTTCAGCAAAGGAGGACCGTGTGCCCAGTCACGAATGTGACCATGATCTCCATTAACCTCCATCCTTCCCTATCATTGGTTCATCCAGGGGTCAACCAATAGCATTCCAAGCAAGGAAGAAAGCAACAAACCAAGAGCCCACAGGTGAAGCTGCTATCCATCACCTGGAGTCCCAGATTTCCAGGATTCCCCTATCCCAGCTTTCCGAGATGGTCAGTAACAGACCACAGCTGTCCCTGGGACCCATTTATTACACTCTATTTCTTGAAACGCTAGTCAGGTTACATCTCCCCACTTTTATTATTTGAAAACTCAGGGTGAGGATTACAGACTATCCATCCATAACTTGTGGATGGATTTGTCCTCACCACCAAACAGCACAGAGATCACATGTCACAACGCTTCCACTAAACCGTAGGGGAACTTGAAAAGAATCAAGGATTTCAATACCATCTGCAACAGATCAGTGCCAGACGATTCCGACAACCATTCTGCAAACTTCTTGTTGATGAGACAGGATCTCAACAGTACCACACACCGTAGATCAACATTTTGATATAACAACAATCTGTCCCACGTTCTTTAGCTTTAGAATCTATGTATTTTCCTGCAAAGTCCACAGTTATGACCAATAGTTTATATGCCCTGGTGTAAGGCCACTCCATCCGCAGCAGCCACAGCGGTGATGGTCACCACTCCCAAGAGCATGGCTATCATGAATTCATTCACTCCCCCTGTTCTCTTTTTAACTCCTCCAGCAAATGTTGGAACAGCAACTCACGGAAGGGGAGTCCTGCCTAGAATGATGCAGCTGTATCAGAAGTTTGCTGTTCCTTATCCCAAGGACATAGATGTTATTCCCAGAAAATTTAAAGCTAATAGAGAATTTTAGATTTATATCCAAAGAACAACTGTGACATGTAATGGTAGGGCCAGAGGAGTTTCTTATAAGCAACTCTGGGCAGAGCCGTAAAGCTTCAATAGAGCTTTATAGAGCTCCAATCTGATGCTTCCTTTGGAAATATTAACTAACTCCTGGGCTGCCTCTCGTCTACAGATTTTCCAGTGTACCTAATCATTAAGATAAGCAACACTGGTATTCTGGCAGGATGGCAGACCTGGCAGTGGAAACATTCTATTAGTATCTACACCTTTAAAGTACTTTCCTTGGAGAAAAAAAAGTCTCTTTTTTTTCTTGCCTTACCCTGGTGGGAATTATCTATTAAACTTTTTCCATAAGTGAACTCTTCCACTTAGAATATAAATCCAATAACTCACATTGCCTTTAATACTTACCAGAAACAACAACAAAATCACCACAGCAAGAAGCCAGTTGATACTATTTTTCTCTCGATGTGCTCCCTCAAGTATCCTCTTGCCTTCCTGGATGAGTTTTTCAGTTTGTCCCCAGGTAGTCAATGGGGATTGCTGGGCCTCAGGAAGAGGCCATCCAGCTGGTGTCCTATTTAAAGTGAGTCTTCTCATTTCATCAGTTGAAGGATCTATCTCAGAATGTTTATGCTTAGTCATTTTCTGGTTTTATTCGTCAGGCTGGTACTGAAACTACTTCTCCAGCATCTGTAACAGCACAAGCAAAACCTCTTCCCTGTCTCTGGATAACTCCTGAACAGGTTGCTTATACTCACATGGAGGAGCTGAGGGATTAGCTGGGGGAGGAGGCAGAGGTTGAACCTCAGCGAGCATGGAGGGTGGACTTGAAACATCCAGTCACTCCACCAATTTGGATATCGACTGTGTCAAATGTTCCATATGATGAAAAACTCCCGAGTACTACATGCTTTTCTCCAACTCATTTTTCCGAGCTTTCAAAAAGTCCTCAAAATCAGAGGACAGAGGCTGAGGGGCTGGAAATGCCTGCTTTACTTTTGAATTTTCCTCTTCGAGCTCTTCATCCTGCAAGGATGAATCATTAGATGTGGTGCTGCCTTCATGCTCCGTAATGTCCTCATCCACCGAACCCCCTCATAAGACTGCTTTCCCGAGTCTGAGGAATCGGCTGCAGACTCCATTCCTGAGTCAGACTACAGAGGCTCCAAAGCCAAGGAGGTAAGGCTACACAAAGACCACACACTTAAAAGGATAGGCTGTCCTTGCTGGTGTGCTCTGTGCAGAGCTTTTGTGACCTGCTTCCAAATTTTGAAGCTAGAGCAGCTTTTCCTCTAGGCTGAAACAAAAAAACAATGTCTTTTTACAAGGAAAAATAATTCTTCAAAACTTTTTGGTTTTACCTTTACCCCCGCTCCTCTGAGTAATGTCTCTATAAGGTAGACACACCCATTTTCTATCAAAGCAGAATTTCCCATTACTCTGAATTTTTGCGGGTGGTCTCACTTATTCTGGGCCTACTTTTCCCACTCAATCAGGCCAATCTTAACTTACCCCTGGTCATCCTTTGTGCCCCATGCTGCGCACCACTTGTAATATTATGTTTCGGTGGAGAAAGGAATGACGAAAAGATCTGATGAATGTAGCTTAGAGGACTCACTGAGATTCGGCCCTCAGTGAGCCAAGAATCCCTGAAGCAAGTCAGCTTTATTTAAGGTAGTCAGTGTGATCTCATGCATCATCACTTCAACAAAGGGAGACCACGTGCCCAGTCATGAATGTGACCACGATCTCCATTAACTTCCATCCCTTCTCTCTCATTGGGTTCATCTAGGGGTCAACCAATAGCATTCCAAGCAAGGGAGAAAGCAACAAACCAAGAGCCCACAGGTGAAGCTGCCATCTATCACCTGAAGTCCCAGCTTTCTGGGATTTTCAGTAACAGACCACAGCTGTCCCTGGGCCCCATTTATTACACTCTATTTCTTGAAACGCTAGTCAGGTTACATGATGCCTGTCATTCTGAAATTTTAGCTGTGTGATTCTTCTAATGTAATTTCAGTTACTGCTATACTCTCTCTCAAGTAAATGGTTGGTTTACAAGAAAACAAAAAAGAGTATTAAACGAGAGTAAGAGACTAGAAAAATGTCGTAGGATTGACCGGCTACAATTTTGTATATGCTTAGATTTCTAAATTTCTGTGTAGAAATGTGTAACTGCTTTTATCACATTCTATAGAGATTTATTAGAATATCAATGATTAATGGAAAATACCAATTCTAAGTTAAGTCTAGGTTTTGATATTCAGAAAGACAATGATGTCATGCTCAAATATCTATGCTATAGAGAAATAGTATCACTAAGATTTTCTTCTGGAGGGTTAAGAATATAAGTTTACAGACCAAAAATTAGAGAAAAAGAAGGGCTACAAGGATTGCCAATATTTTGACCCTAGCCCTTCAAGGTCAGTGAGGACTCAGGACAGAACAGAGCCTGTGCTGTTACATTCCATAACTCAGTGGTTTGCCAAATTTTCTGTCCAAGGAGATTAAGGAACTACAGAGGAAAGGGATTGAAGATATTATAGTGTGCCTAAGGAGAGTTACCTACAGAAAAAAGCAATCTCTAAGGATTTCATAGAGAGAAAACTTGTCAAACAATGGCTATGACTCATTCAGATAGTTGACAGGGACAACAGCTCTATGAAGCACTGTACATGGTTTCAAAGTAAACCCTGAGGGGATTTAACTGACCTTGGGAGATACACAAGTTACATGTTTTGTTATACAGGTCTTGCTTTAGCTTGTCCTTAAACACCCAGCAGAAAAGTTTAAACATGACACATAAAATGTAAAGGTAGTTTAGTATGCTTAGCTATAAAAGGCTTAAATCAACAGCTTTCAACATTGCCAGTTTTGCCAAGAACCCACTTCAATTATGGAACATTGGATTATGTATACAACTCCTCTCTCTTAGTTCAATGAGAAGAAATTTCTTGTACCAATAATGATTTGAAAACTTATCACTCCTACACCCTGTGCTCTGTATAGCTACTATGAGGACAACAATATGCATTGTACCATTATTGGGAATGTACTACTAATGTGTTTTGAAACTGTCATGTTATTTCTTATTAAAATTAATACAAAAATTTTAAAAAATTTATTTTATTTATTTTTTTTTAGTCTTTTTTTTGAGGCAGGGTCTCTCTATGCAGTTGAGGCTGGCCTTGAGCTCACTTTTGTAGCCCAGGCTGGTCTCGAACTCGCACTGATCCTCCTGCCTCAGCCTCCCAAGTGCTGGGATTACAGGTGTGCGCCACCACGCCCGGCTAAAAATTTAAAAAATTTTAAAATGAGAAAAACCAAACATCTAAATATATATTTTTCCAAAGAATCTATGCTGAAACAAACAAGCATATAAAAAGACACTCAACATATGTCAGGAGAAAATTGCAAACTTAAAACGCAATAAGCAATGGCCATATCCCCATAAGACTGTCTAAAACTCCAAACATTGACAACATCAAATGCTAACAAGAACATGCAGCAACAACTCTCTTATTTTTTAACTTTATTTATACCACTTGGCATACAATAAACATAATAGCTTCCACTAAAATAAATAAATTAATTAATCATTTATTGATATTCACTTACCAGTTATAACAAATGTGTATCCTGCTTTTTTTATTTTCTAGTACTGGGGTTTGAACTCAGGACCCTGCACTTTCCAGGAAAGCACTTATTCTACTAAGCTATTGCTCCAGCCCCAAAAAATATATCACAGTAATGCAAGATGTTAATGAAAGGAAAGACCAGCAGGGAGACTGCACAGGGTCTATTACAATTCCCAGGTCTCTGTACTCTCTATTCAATTCTTTTCTGTTATCCACAAATTTCTGTAAAAATAAAAGCTTATTAATTAAAGTTTTTAAAATAATGAAAGATTGCAGATATTCATAGGGAAGGAACTATCAGGTGCATGGATGAAAGGGAGCATCGAGAGCAGCGGGCCACATGCAGCAGGTTGCTTTAAACCAACCACTGCATTTTCATTTGCTCCTTTGTGCATACAACAGCTTTCCTCATTTTAAGAAACTAAAAACTGGTTACTTGTGTGGTTGGCAGCTGAAAGCAAATATGTGGATCTATGGCATTTGATTATAGGTCTGTGTTTTAAGTGATATTTTAAAAAAGTAATCATTTGGAAGATTTGAGGGAGCTCCAGAGGAAGCTGAGCTTAGATGTCTTACAAAGAATATTTTCAATTAATACTCCAAATACCTCTTGAATTATAGAAATTCTTTTATGTGTGCAAAGTGTGTTCAAAGACACTACAAAGCTTATCTACTGCAGTGTTATTTGTGATAGAAAAAAAAAATTCTGGAATCGTCCTAAATACATATCAACAACAACAACAACCAAAAAAAAAAAAAGTGGCTAAAAGGACTGCAATATAGGAAGGCAAGAAACTGCAATGGATCCGTTGTAGAAGAATAAACAGATTTCAACAGATTGATGTCAAAAATATTCATAATGTGTGGTGGAAGAAAAAACAAAACTGTGGGCAGAAAACTTTTAACTACAATGTTGTTTTGTTTGTAAATATAATAAAGACAAATTTAGCTGGATACCCAACAAACTAGAGAGTGCCTATCTCAGGGGAAGGAAGAGTGAGAGGAAAGGTGTTTCTTTTATCCTTTCTACTTCCCATTGTTTGACTTTTTCCCCCTTGCAACTATGATATATTGCTTTTTGTACATGAATGAAAGCATAAAGATTTTTTAAGACCCAACAGAGTGCTTGTGTCCAGGAGCCGGGGCCATCTCAGGAGCTATTTAACTTTACCTCTGTTTGTTCCTTCCAGAGTGGGAAGGGCCAAAGGAGTCTCAGTGTTCTGTGTAGCATTGTTAACCGGGGCACTGAATCTAACTCGCTGTACCCTGTAATTGGATCCTTCCAGTAAAGCTGCCTCCATAAAAAGTCCCCAGTGCAAAAGCCAGAGTGTTTAGGAGGCACAGAGGACTCTGGTGGCAGGTTTGGGAGTAGGGGTAGGGGTCTGGGCCCGAGGCTTGGGTCTAAAATGCTGTAGGAGGCATGCCTTAAAGTCCCAGCAAGCTTAACTAGCAACAGAGGAGCGTGTCTGCATTTTTCAAGCCGGCTTAGAGAGACTCGTCTACGAGGCTCTGGATCCCTGGTGAGCAGTTTTCTGTAGCCTCAGTTACAGCAAGATTTCTAAAGTATTAATGCAATGAGACTTTTGCATAACTACACTTGGAAAGGGGAAAAATTAACTGTGTGGCTTCTCCAGGAGACCCTCACAATTGCTAGTATGGCACGTACCTCGAAAGGAAGTGATTGTGGATAATTAGCCCCTAATCCCACCTCATGTGATACCCAAAAAGACAGGCAGAGAGGCCCACGACTTCCTGTCTGCTTGGTTTAAAGGCCTGATGGAAGTTCCATTCGGGCTTCTCTCCTTTTATGATTTCAGCTCTCAGGGCCATGATGAATGCCCTCGTAGTCTAAGAGAAAAACTCTTCATTTGTTGTTTTCAGATTTCAGAACTCAAGAGCTGAATCCAGACACTGTCTTTTACGTCATGTCGGTCTGGAGTCGCAGATGGCTGATGCTGAACATCTACATCTCAGCTCTCCTGGTTTCCACCGGAGGAACAAAAGAGTTGAGTATGAAATTACAAATTATGACTCAGTATGAAGACCTCAACCTGAGCCCCGCGTGGTGGTACACGCCTGTGATCCCAGCACTTGGGATCGCACTGGGGCAGGTGGATCAGTGAGTGCTCAAGACCAGCCTGGGCTACAAAAGTGAGCTCAAGGCCAGCCTGAACTGCATAGCAAGACTCCGTTTCAAAAAGACAAAAAAAGAAAAAGATCTCAACCTGGCCTCCAGATCCATTTTAGATTTCTGGAGACTACATTCAATGATTTGCAACTTCTGTCATTCATTTATACAGCCAATGCTTATTGATCACCTATCATGTGTAAGAGGAGGATAGTACTGTTGCAAAACCTT
This sequence comes from Myocastor coypus, assembly GCA_004027025.1. Classification (NCBI taxonomy): domain Eukaryota; kingdom Metazoa; phylum Chordata; class Mammalia; order Rodentia; family Myocastoridae; genus Myocastor; species Myocastor coypus. The sequence goes on along the minus strand of PVJA010000014.1, from coordinate 283,384 downwards.
TTTAGATTTTTTTATACTCGCCCTAAAAGTTATTTGCTATGCAATCTTCATGGAGTCATATAATCTCTCTGTATCTGTTTCCCCAGATTTAACTGAGAATACATGGGAAACCTATCTTTTCATTTCTGAAGGTGAAAGAAGTTAACACAGCTATATACAAGGAAGCTGCAGTAGAAAGCACACAGCATAATGACGGCCCCTGCTATTCTTTTTTAAGTCATTATGCACTAAGCATGATGCTGTGAGCCTGGAACACAGTGGTGAATAAGTGACCTACTTTTATAAAGTTTATAGAGTAGCTAGGGAGAGCTGAGAGATGGTATGATCAAATGACCACAATGATTACGCAAGGATGATGGGTGAAATGATGGACTTCTGAAGCATAAACAAAGCATGCAAAAGTCTGCGTGTGGTTGGAGCATAAATATCAAAGGGAGGGTAAGAGGAGACTGGGCCCCATGAGGTGTAGTTCTTGAAGGGTTTGTGGTCACCAGATGAACAAGAAGCCACTGAGTTTTAAGTGAAGGGATGCCATGACCAGATACTCATTTTGGCAAAAAAAAATTTCTCCTGCCACTAATGAAGAATAGATGGGAAGAATGTTCTTTCTCAAATAGCAGTGTCTCTCCTTCTAGACATCTGTGTCATTGTCAATAAATGATGACAAGCACTGGAGGAAGAAGTCAGCGAGGCTTTGGGGGGAAAACCAGGGAGAGTATGGATGTCGGGGGAGAGCCAGGGGGGCTTCGAACTGAGCCGCTTGCCAATTTAGAGAACGGTGTACTTTGCCCTTCTTTTAATGGCTAAGATACCCACTCACTGCAGGACTGATTTGTTGAAAGCAATGGAGACTCTTTGGGGACACTTAAGAACAAAAAGGGAATTTGTGTGCAGAGCTGGAATCATCCCACAAATAAAGACTGCAAAGTAACATGAACACTGGAAGCAGCTCAAGCTCAGCCTGGAAGGAGAGACTACCACCTCCTCACTCAAAGAATCTCGGAATCAAATCTTAATAAGCAGCCATGTCACAAATGACACCCATGGGGGTCCTCGCCCTTGAAGCCAACCTCCTCTCCCAAACCTAATCATCTCCACCATTTCTTAACTGTGCCTGCCGCATTCTCCTCAGAGACGACAGCTCTCACTACCTTGCAGAGTTCACGCCACCAGAGCCATTCTTCTTAAAGGTCACCTTGTAAGGTATGGGGACTCCAACTACTTCCTGGTAGCCATCTCTCTTCTGTGTTTGCATTTTTAAAGACAGTAATCTAATTGCTGGTTACTTTCTAGGAGATGTGGAGGGGTGTGAGGAAGAGCCTTTGATCTGGATATAGACAGCTGGTGCTGTTTAACTCCTGCTCACCAGTTATGGGACCTTACAATAGTCGTCTGCGGCCTGCCAGTCTCAGTGTCCTCATCTGTAAAATGGGCATAACAGCAATAGTCACTTCACACATTACAAAACAATTAAAAAATAGTAAGTGTGAAACTGCTTTTAAACTGGTTTCTTTCTTTCACAGCTTAGCTGTCGAATGTCTTACAGCTTGCCTCTTAAAAGCCAGGTGACCTCAGAATAGCCAGAGCTCCACCATTATACCTCATAGAAGTTTATAAAGTGGTATGAGGGAATATCCAGAGTTGCCAAACAATCTGAATCTGAATTTAGGGTGCACCCTACTGTCCAGCAGCACTGACCGTGGTAAGATCTGGCAACCACGTCCTGCTCCTCCTCCCAGACTCAACTGCTGGGCATTTCCAAGTCACCCTCTATGGAGACTGCAGGGGGAAGCTTGAATACCCACCGCTCCTCTCAGTCCTTGCTCGAGCAGACACTGACCGAAAGTCCTACGGGGCCTGGCTCTGTTGCAGTAGGACCGTACTCCTGTCTCGGTCTCTGTCTTTGTCTCTGTCTGTCTTTTTCTCTTTCCCTCTCTCTGTCCCTGTCTTCCTGTTTATCTCTCTCTCTCTCTCTCTCTCTCTCTCTCTCGCATTGATGTTTCTCTCTCCTCTGGCCCACCACGTTTTTCACCTCTCCAGCCACCAGGCTTCTCCTGCCCTAGAAGCCCTGTACTTGCTGACCCTCCTGTTGGGGGTGTGCTCTATGTTTTCTCTGACCTTTGGCTTCTCCTCAACATTCAGCCACAAGGAAGAATGCTGTCCATGCCATCTGCTCTCAATTATCGTTCTGTGCCTGTCACCCTCTGTCCATTGTAGCACCTGATTGATTTTCTTTAAGCCATTCATCCTTTTCTGAGATTTCTCAAGTATTTCTTTTCTTTTATTTTTTAACTTCTTTTGCTAGCAGTCAAGCTCTGTTACAGAGTGATATTTCAAGCAAGAGGACTGCTCCACCCAACAGCATCACCTGAACTGTACTAGTAACCATCTTAGCACTCTATCTCCAGCACAAAAAAAATCACCTGATAAGTAGGAAATTAATTAACAAATAAATCTATGGCAAAAGAGTATCACATTTTGTCACCTTTGATACTTTAGCGAGCTGTGACACAGTCAGAATTTCTACTTAGCTTCAGGTTCTAATTGCTGAATTGCAACTCCTAGAACCCACAGTCCAGTAGGCTCAGGTGACCACAGATTTGACAAGGCATCATAAATCCCTTAATACATTTTCTTCTGGGGCTTAGCCAATGAACTTGATATTTACTGTTTGGCAACGTCTCTCTGTTTTACTTTGTTGGTAGGTGTAAGTTGAATTTTGCAGCCAAAAACACCTCTTTCTGGCCGGCTTCCCTATTTTTTTCTCCTTTTACTAGCATGCCCTGGAGTGGCATAACCAAGCTGAGGTGAGTTATGTGGGGGGAAACGGGCCTTAATGAATAGAAAATCCATGGAATGCATTTGATGTTGGCACATTAACACCCCCCTTGCCAAGGCTTCCAAATATTAACTTTTCCCACAAAAATAAAAGTAGGAGGGGATACCTCTTTCAAAAACCACAATTCTAAAATAATACAAACAAATATTTTTAAAAAATGAAGTGTCACAAAGGCAGCTGATCTTCATCCACATCCCCTGGATCCAAGTGTCAACAAGCCCCACTGGAATAAGGTATCAGCTGCAAGCCTGAGCTACCTGCTGGGTAGACTTGAGGCTGTGGCTTACGAGTCGTGGGTCCGGGCTGCCTGAGAGTCCTCATCTGTAACTGAAGAGTAACAATATCACCTGTATTGTATCAGTAACCATTGTTAGGATGAAATGGATCCCTGCCCAGCATAGAACTGGTACAGAGGAAATACTCTTTGCATGCAGACTAGAGACTAAATTAAGTGAAAGACATCAACACTCCTGCCTTCCAGTCTTTAGCCCAACAATGTCCCCCATGCTATGCTTCCCTTAGAGAACATGGAACAAGGGATTGATCTGGACAGACAGGGACATGTGGATCTGGTTGGGATTGGGCTCCAGGTTTGAGCTCCAACCCTTCACACACAAGGTAGAATTATTTTCATTTGATGAGTGACTATGTCCTACAGGATATGGAGGCATTTCTGACACAGAAACAGTCATTGTCCTTCAGGGGACTCTCCTATGAGGATGTCTGCCATGCCCTGGAGATAGCACACAAAGTTATGGGCCCTGCCCCCCAGACCTCAGAATTACTTCAAGTCTCAGTCCTGCCACTCAATAGCAAAAATACCAACAAAACACAGGGCTTGGGGAGCTCAGTTTTCTTCTTCATAGGCTATAGGAAGTGGCATCTGGCATCAATAAGGTCAGTCTGAAAGGAACCCTAAAAAAAGAGCATCTTCAGTGCTTGGAATACATCTCTGGCCAATGTAACAAGAAGGAGATTGCTGTGGCTTGAGTATCACATGGCCTGCAAAGCCTCAAGGGTTTGCAATGTGATTGGATTATGGGATAGCACAGCTGGGCCGCTGTAAGGCGGCACTGGCTAGAAAGATGAGGCAAGGCCAGAAGGCAGATCCCCCTCTGCATCTCCTCCTTTACTCCCTGGTTCCCCACATCCATGTTGTGATCACCCTCTCCACTGCTCTGCTCCTCCACCAGGCCACTGTGCCTTTGAGCCAGCTGTAACTGTGAGCCAAAATCAACCTCTCGTGCTGTAAGTTGCATGTGTCAGGTACTGTATCTTAGAGACAGAAAAAGTTACTAAACCAGGAATTTTAAAGAAGCTTAGTAAGTGACTCAAAAGAGCCAGAAAATGGAAAAGAAGCAAAAGTGGAGGGAATCCCAGCTACTAACAAATGGGCAGCCACGTAAGAGTAGAGGCCCTGCGTGGTACCAAAGCCATCACCAAAGAGCTAGCCACGATGGCAGGATGCGATCACCATGAAAATGCCTTCTGCACTTAGGCCCAGCCTCATAGCACAAAGGCCCGGGCAGGAACGTTCAGTTCATTGAGTTAGATCATGAGTACACTCACTAGCTGCCGGGAATCGGACAGAGGGATGCCTGGACCCTCCCAGCTTCCAGAGGGGCTCTTCCTCTCTTTCCAGCCCCAATGATGGGTAGGTGGGTGCTGAGCACCTTTCCCCCATGCCAGAGGCCCATGGAAGGCTATGGAAGTTCTCTGCGCGCAGCTGATGGTTATATCTTTCTGATCATGCTGCCTGGATTGAGTTCAGCTGTCTATGAGTGGGGTCAATTAGGACGACAGATCTAAGGAGCACATTCAGTGTGTTTTAAGAGAATAAAGGATGAATGATCCACACAGGAAAGAGATTTATTGTAAAAAGCCCATGGGCATTGCCTAGAAAATTCCAATAGTTTATTGCTGTTGGTACAAGGCACTCGTGTAACATCTACAGTGAAAATAGCTTGTTGCTTTATGCACTAATACCAGCCTGTTATCTCATTACAGGCGATCAACCCTGAGTGGCCAATGGCATGTTGTCAAGGATCTGGGTCCTCCAGGATCAACCAACCTCGACCAGAAAATCTTCCCATCCAGTGTCAGGCATTTTCTAAAGGCTCCAGAAAATTCTCCAGTCAACGATTTCCTCCCCTGTATTATCTTCCACCTCAGGAGGTCGGGGATAGGGGGTATGAGTTATATGTAAGAAACAAGGGAAAGAAATATTTGAAACTGCTGGGAACTGTCTCAAAGAATGCCTTCACACAGTAAATATATTTGTTAGGCAGTGCTGGAAAATTTTGGAGGAGAGAGCCAGAGACAGAGAAACAATAGCTATCTTTGGAGCCTGAAGATTTGCTTAGAGTGGATCACCACCCTGGCACCATGCCAGAAGCATGTGTTCTCTGCACCATCTCAATCCTCCAACTCAGCCCTGTATCCTTTATAATAAGCAGCCCAGATTGCTGTCATTTAATACACATACACAGGACTCCCCAGAGCTTGGAAACTCTCTTTCAACTGTCTCCTTGATAGGCATCTAAGAAACAAATGAGGAGAAAGGGTGTCTAAAGGCTCCATTAACATTGTTAGGCTAGAAACGATGACAATAAGTCAATTCTTTTTGACATGACTGTCCTGGTAATGAAGGGACATTTCTACATGACTCTTCCTAATGTAAGATAAGATATGGATGGTCTTGGATTTTTTTTTTTTTTTTGACACATGTCCAGTATATCAAAGGGGTGGGAACTAGTATAAGAAAATAGGCTGTTTCAGTGACACATTAATAGGAGCCCTGGTTGGAAGATTAGCGGTAATGCTACCTTGTGCTCAAGTGTTCTGGCAGCTCACCTGGGAATGAAAGCTGTGATTTCTATGAGCAGGGGTTAAAAAACCCAGAGGCCCCACATCAAATCCAAATGAAGTTCTCCCATTTGCCATAATCCAAGGAAACCACAGGGTGGGGAGGAATGGCTCCCATTCTGGAATGTCACTTTTCATCGGCCTCTAGCTGGGCCATGGGTGGGGGTGATCAGGTGTACCTGGTTCCGGCCTGTCGGAAAGAATGGATCTGCTGGGATGGGTAGCAGGCAGGCACTAAGCTGTCCATGACAGCAGCCCGGCAGTCAGGAAAAGCTGCCCTACGGTGGCCGGAAGAGTGGAGCAGAGAGCAGACAGAGTAGCTGATAAGCCCACCTCTTGCAACACCTAATTATTACACCTCGGATACCACGTCATCCACAAGAGTTCTTAAGAGAGTCACAGTTGGTGAATGAAAAGAGAACAAAAGGAAATCTGGCCTCTACCCTCCCAACTGTCCTTTCCTTGCCACATTTCTTGCCTTTTATGTAGTATTTACACAACCCTCTAACTATTTCGTTGTCTTAGCTTTGGCTAAGCCTTAGGACATGGGTCTTTGTTTTGTATCTTCCAAATACCCAGAAGCATGGTGGTATACAGTAGGCATCCAACAAAATACCTGTGGAATAAATGACAGATTAAAGAAAGTTACAAAGAAGTCAAATGTTTCTTTTCTAAAAGTTATAAAATACAATCATCCAGTTAGGTTTCTTTGGCAGGTTAACCACGCTGTGTGAACGACAGACTTTATTATTGTTAAGTAGTCATGAGAACACATGAAGGAAATAGGAAAGACTTTGTAAGAGTTAAGCAGTCTAGCAAAACTAATAAAGATGGAAGATTGATAATTTTACACTCTGGAAAGTTGTTTATTCATCTTCGTGCACTGATTTCCTTCTTGACACTAATGCAGATGGTTTTCATACAAATAAAATAATGGCCAGTGATTAGCCAGTCCTGAAAATATTCAGGTACTGGGCAAAACTACTTACATGCACTATCTCAGTAAATTCTCACAGCAACCTATCAGGTCAGTTGTCATAGTTACTAAGGAAAAAACTGAAGAGCTGTTATCTGAAGGTCATAGTTAGTATAGGACAATCCTGGACATTAAACTCATGTGCTTATGATTCTAAGTTGTCACCTTTGTCTCTAGGCCACATGGTCTTTTCTTTATTCACTTCTTGCCCATTAATTAATCTTTGTCTTCTTTTGCTTTTGGGTATAATTTCAGTATGTACTCCAAAGGTGTATGTGTTGCACACTTGGTCTCCAAATGTGATGGTATTAAGAGTTAGTGGGAGGACCAGCCAGAGAGCCCAGCAGATTAAAGCACCACAAGGAAGACGCAGGGGCCAGGGGTTCAATCCCCATCTTGCTGTGCTGCCCTGGGGCATGCTGAGGTGGTGATGGAGACTGGGGATGGTAGCGCACGACTGTAATCCCAGTACTTATGAGCTTGAAAAACAGTAATGAGACCCTGTAGACCCTCTAGCAAAAAATAAAAGATTAAAAAAAAAGAGTTGGTGGGTCTGTAGAAGGTATGACTTGGGGCAGGGTGATTAGCTGATGGGGCTACACCCTGGGAAGAGGTCAATGTGGTTCTCGGGGAAGTGTATCCCTACAGAAAAACAAGCTTAGCATCTCCCTGTTCTCTTGTTTCCTGGCTCACCATGTGATCTCTTTTCTCTGCACTCTGCCCTTTCCTTTCCTGGGCAGTGATGCAGCCAAACCATGCTCAATAGAGTCCAGACAGATGAACCCACCTGATCTTGACCTTTCACCCTCCCAAACTGTGCACTAAATAAATGCCCCCTTTTTTAAAAAAATTCATCACTCAGCATTAGCTATTCTGTTATGGCAACACAGAGTGAATGCATTTGATCTAAGAAAAATTAGGAAAAAAAGAAAGAAATGTAAAGAAGCAAAGGTAGAAACATAGACATAGTCCCAAGGCCCCAAAAGGACAATCAACCAATCTCCCCTTCAGCCCAGAAGACACGATATTATTGATGCAACTAGAATTTTCCAAACTGAAAGATGTTCATTGCACTCTTTCTATAACCCACTTCATCTCCAGGGGTTAAGAAAATGCTTCTCATAGAGTAGCCCATCTGCCTGTGAACTACACACACTGGTGCAACTCCCTCCTCCTGTAGACTGCAGATGTAGCCTACGACAGTCCCAGACTAAGCCTCCCCGGGGCAGATGGTGCAGGATGGCTGTGTCACAACAAGTTCTGCAGTCAAACCATGCAGAAGCTGCCAAACTGTCCTCCTATGAGTTCTAGAACGTATTTGAAGATGTCCCAGGTGCCCCTGAGGGATAAGTTGTAAGGGAAAGGCGCATATTTCACCAAGAACAGCTCTGCTTTTGGCTTTTCACACCTTAAATTTCTGAACCAGATTTGTTTCAAAGGACTCATCAGTAACAGATGAGCAATGTGTGAAATCACAAGCTAAAACGCACCGTTCACTAGAAAGACTCTTTGGCTGTCAGACTGGGGAACTGGATCCTGGTTTCCCCCTTGTCATTCTCTTGAGCAAATTACTTAACCCCTCTGGAACTTGATTTTCTCCTTTGCCGAAAGAGAGCACATTGTGTTAATATAGGTTAATCACTTGTGACAAATACACTGTAATAATGTTTATAACATGAAAAGCTAAGGTTGGTATGTATGGGAGCCCTTGCTCATTTTCTGTCTATTTGAAACTATGAAGTCTATGTAACATTTGTTAAAATAATTTTTTAATAGAACTGACAAGATCTAGTCCGGCTAAAAATGCTTCTGCCAATCGTTTTCCTCCAAAAGACTGGCAGAGAAGAGGGAAGACCTGTGGTCTCCCAGGGCACCAACGGATCACAGGAAGTGCGGTTGGTGGGGGTGGGGTGGGGTGGGCGGGTCTGAGCAGCGGGTATAGAAGCCAATGGTGACTGCAGTTCATAACAATCCATCCCGTACTGCATAAGATCTAGAGCAGAAGATTTCAGGGGCTGCAAACATAAATGAGTAGTTAAGAGATGGAATTGTCATTTCTCCAATTGGCTCGTCACACAAGAATTGAGTTATCGCACTATATTTATTCCACAACTGTGCACAATCATATGCCGATTTAAAATGTTAAAACAGATAAATAAATGTACCTGATGCCACCTGCCCTGTAAAGAAAGCTGCCATGGTAGTTCTTTCTTGAGTCACTTTGATCAAAAGTTGAGTTCACCATTGTTATGGTTTATGTCTAGTTGTCCCCCCAAAGCCTCATGGAGTCATTGGGCGGGGACTTCTAGAGTTTGAGACTTGATCCATGATCCCTGGGATTATAGGTTTTAGTACTGATGGGATTATGGGTGGAAGTACTTCTGGGATTATGGGTGTAGCCTAGGGCGGGAGCTAAGGTGGAGAGCCTGAATGTAATATAAA
>PVJA010000014.1:243465-274162 GCA_004027025.1 Myocastor coypus | reverse complement strand
GTGTTGGTTGGCTACCTCTGCCGCCAGTTTGTTGCTGTTCCGCCGCCATGACCTGGATGCTCTCTGCTCTGTTCCACTCAGCCTTGGGCCAGCCAAATACAGACTGAAACCTCCGCGAACTGTGAGCTAAATAAACCTTTCCTTCCTTCATTTTGAGTGTTGGGTATTTGTCCCAGCAACGAGCAAAAAGTAACTAAGACAACCATTTAATTATTTTCAACCACACATTTAAAAATTCACAGGCAAACTAATTCCTGAAACTGTCTCTATATCGGTTTAGCTTATAAAATTAAGTTGCTGTGGATCTTGGAGTCAATTGATTTTGGGAGTATTTACCTTCCATAGGGCCTTTAGTTTCTTCAGCAACTATTACTTTCTAGTCCTGCATACACTTACCATATTGATCTGCAACATGAACCATAACTACAAACCTCACAATAACAGAGAGATAGATAGATAGATAGATAGATAGATAGATAGATAGATGATAGATAGATAATAAAGCATTATATATTATAATGCATATAACATCTTCAATTTATAAATTTATTCTGGTGCTCTAAGTCAATTAAACAGGCAGTTCAAAACTTAGCTACATTTAATAAGTGAAGTCACAGTTATCAAAAATAAAGCATTTAGGGGCAAGGGAGATAGCTCAGCAGCAAAAGTGCCTGCCTGGCAAGTGCAAGGAAGGTCCTGAGTTCGATCTCTGGTTCTGCAAAAAATAAAAATAAAGCATTTATATTGCAGCCGCTAGGTTTCACCATTGATTCCTTTTTGATTTCCACAGCTCCAGTTAGTGTTTGAGTATATTTCTTGGTTCCTACCACTCCACTGAAGTTGCTGCCTTATACAACTACTGATGTTCACAATTTTAATACACACCAGGGCTTGGAGAGCCAGTGAAGAAACATGGATTGTGTTGGCTGCAGAACTTTATTTTCCTGAGTAACATGTGCAAAAGCTTGCTTCTCAGCAGAGCTTCCTGCTCCCCTCGTTGACCCCAAATTCCTTAAGGATAGTTAATGTCAAAAGTACCAGCTCTCCAGATCCTCCAAACACAATCGATTCTGTGTGGGACAATCTATAAATTGGGTGTTTGGAACCAAATTGTAACAGCTATCACTGACGAGAAGGGCCCTAATGAAATCATAGGTACTTGACCTGCTTACTTGAAAGGGCTTCAGGAAAAAGAAAATCCATTAATCAATTTGTTTCTTGAGGCAACTTAGCAACAGGGATCCCTGTAGTGGATTGGGTGTTTTTGCTAATGAGCAGTTGGATTGAATCGTTAGTTGAATCAACTTAATTTAATTTTTAGACTATTGATTTTCATTAGGAAGATTCAGTGCAACCTTCCCACCTTCCTACAGACATCCTTTTCCCTTTGGGGACATTCTGTGTTTCACAGTCATCCCAGCGGAATATCTCCACAAGCCCATTTCAGCATCTCAGAATCTGTGGCACTCATTCTTAGGAAATCAAGATGGAATGATTGCTAAGCCACACACTTCAAAATCAATTCCCAGATTTTAAGGAAATTCTTATCTGTTACAGCACTTTGTTATTACACCGTCTGTATATAGGTCTAGCCAAGGATACTTTAATGAAGTGCTGGTTCACTTATTTGTTCACCCACTTCTTCTGAAAGTATTTACTGAGCACCTGCTATGTCCAAGTACTATATGAGATATTGAAAAGAAGTCAGTCAGGAAGAGTTATAGTTTTTGTCTTTATGGAGCTCATACTCTTGGAGGGGGACAGATAGTTGGCAAGTGTCTTAGCTACATTTCTCATTGCTGAGATAAAATATCTAATATTCAAAGTTAGAGGAGGAAAGGTTTATGTAGCTCACAGTTTGCAGAGGTGTCAGTCCATAATCAGCTGGCCCCAAGGCAGGGTGCCAGGGCCGGCAGGCATCGCAAAGGAGAAGCAGTTCATGGTGGGCAGAAGGCAGCAAAGCAACAAGGGACAAAACAAACATCTTCCTGTTGCTTACATTGTATCGAGTGTTGTGCCAAACCAATCAGTGGACTGATTTAATAATTATGCACTCTTTTGTTTGTTTGTTTGTTTGTTTTTCAGGACCAGAGTTCAAACTCACAACCTTATACTTGCCAGGCAGGCACTTGTACCACAGAGCTATCTCTCCAGCCGCTGCACTCTTAATCCCAGCTTTGCACCAAGAATCCACCACACACTCTAGATCCAGTCACCTTTGATAAAGCCCCAGTTATGACTGCATAAGGCTTCAGGGGTTATCCAAACACAAGCTACAACAACAAGCAAATAAATACAAAATGACCCTGAGTGGCAAATGCTGTAGTGGAAACTGCAAACATAACAGAGAACCACAGAAAGGAATCAACACATATGACAGAGACTAAGAAAAGCTAGTATTTACTGAGTACTGTTCTAAATATTTTATAGGCATTTTAATTCAGCCTCTCATAGGTAGATAGATAGATAGATAGATAGATAGATAGACAGACAGACACCAAAACAAGCTGCCTGTAAGAGAAGAAACTGATTAACAGAGAAGGTATGGAATTTTCCAGAACTCACAGAGACAGCAATTTATCGGACTCACATGCTGACCCCAGCAGGCCTGCCTGGGGTCCTTACTCACCCACTGTGCCACACAGCTTGCCCTGGAGAGGCAGTCTCCTTGGTGATGATGAAAACCTTGCGCTGCCACTCCCACACAAGAAGCTGAAGCAGGGCACTCGGTGAAATCAAACCAGTAGGCCTAAAGATCTGGAGGCAAGCAATTTGCAGGCTTTCAAGGCAGCAGGGAAAGCTGAGTGAAGGAAGTTCAACGATGAACCTTATCTTCCACAGGTATAGGGCAAAAACATTTAAGTATTTAAAGAAACCCTACACATAGCAGTCTCAAACTCTGCAATCCCCTCCCTTCGAAAGTCATAGTCTCGTTAAGCCACTGGTACTGTAAGTCTTGAACTCTGGATCGTATCTGTCTGCGCAGGATGTCTCTCTCACTCCGCAAGAAGAAACCTTTAACCACTCATTTGGTCTTGCAATCTTGCTTAGTATCTGTGCATGACACCACCCCTGAACGTTTTAGAGAGAAGAGACCGTTGCCTGCACCTCTACAGCCTTGTTCTGCAGTATCAAATACAGCATAGAGAGGACATTCAATAAAAGGGGAATTGATGGTTACTGCCTGAATGAATCATACTGCTGATTATGTAGCATGTAGACAGTAAACGTTTGGGAAAGGAAGAAAGCAAGCATAAAGGATGGCACTGGAGGGCGGGGGTCCAGCAGCAGTGGAGAGGGCGGGCATGAATCATCCCTGGCCCACATCCAAGGTAATCATCCCTGCATGGAATGGTGGGCTGGGCTCAGAGGGGTGACCACCCTGCTTCTCAGTTTACTTTTGTCCAAAGCTGCTTACGGACCCATTCAGTCACCGGGAGCTCCGATGGGAAGTGGCTTCACTATTTAAGAGCAGGGGGAAGTGATGAGGATGCTGGCCTCTGTTTATTCCACTCCATGTGCCAGCATCCAAGCCTCTTCTGCCGATTCCCGTTTGTCTTGCTCCTGTGGAATAGCTCAGCTGCACAGAGCCACCTGGTGAGGAGCTCAGGCCCAGGCATCACGCTTCAGCCCGCAGCCCTTCTGCAGCCCAAGGCTGGGAGGTGGCCCAGAATGTCTGACGCCAGGCTCCTGGCTTCCATGCCCACACGGGTGAAGCAAGTTCCAAAGCGTGCTGGACTAGGACCCCAACCTGGCCGCCTCCTCTGAGCTCTGCACCTGCCCTGGTGGCATAGGCGTGATTCCTGGTCCTCCTTGTTACTCCGCATCTTGCCTCTCCTCCACTCACGTTGGAAACAGTCTCCTGGCTCAGCTCTGGGCTCCCTGGGCTTTTGCGCTTCCACATTGTACATTAACTCCGCTCCATTCTGGCATTCTCAGGAACGGCCTTTGCCAAAATTCTAGGGGGTGGCTGCTGAACTCTGTAACTCTGACTAAGGAATATGCTGTCACAAAATCACTACAGTATCATTCAGGGAAGAAAGGGCACGGGCTTCAAACACTTGGAGGCTATTTTTGGAGAATTTAGGTCCTATCCATTCAACCCTTTCCACTCAGCAAAGCTTCTCTATTTTGAAAGCAAAACCCTCTGCCTATCTGGAATTGACACATAAAACCCGCTCTTGCTCCTCTCGCACGGCAGGCACCACCACAATCAACAAGCTGTGAGCATGGCCCGGAATGTGCAATCAGGCTGCGCAGCACCCCCCGGGCTGGTGCAGGACCAGCAGAAGTACAGGCAGGATAGGCCGAGACCTGCTCTGTCATTCGACCCACACCCCTCCCGCCTGAGGGGTGCATTCATCTTCTCGCAGCATTTTTCCTGTGCCCATGCTTCCTCTAATTGGGTCTCATCAAACCCTGGGAAACATGCAGAGTGGGTCTCATCGCTCCCACTCTCATTTGCCTGACGCGGTGCTGGGAGGACACACGGCGCGCCCAAGGTCAGGCCCGTGATCCAACTCCCAACGAAGCGTCAGGCTCTCACTCCACATTTCCATTCTTCTCCGTCATAAAATATCCGTGCGGGTGCCAGTTCTATGCGCTACAATGCCCGACAAAATGCTTCCCTTTGAAGAATCTCACATTCTTAGTGAAAGAGTGTAATTTTATTAGTTCCCATGGAAGCAGTGTGAAGCCAAAGTGGCACTGGCTGGTCCATCATGCCCTGATCTAGGAAGAAGGCACAGCAACAATAGCCGCAGCGGCAAACAGGATTAGCCCTGTGCCGAGAACTCTTCAGCTTTCCATGTTCTTTCTTTTTAAATTACTTTTAATAAGAAATAATGTGACAGTTTCAAAACATGTTGGTAGTACATTCCCAATATTTGATTACAATGCATATTGTTGTCCTCCTAGTAGTTATACACAGCACAGGGTGTAGATGTCATAGTTTTTCTAATCATTATTGATACCAAAATTTTCTTCTCACTGAACTAAGAGAAAACAGTGGTATACATAATCCAGTGGTTTCAAAGTAAATTCTGACGGGGTTTGACTGACTTTGGGAGACACAAAAGCTACATGTTTTGTTCTACAGGTCTTGCTATAACTTGCCCTTAACTACCCAGCAGGAAAGGTTAACCATGAAGCATAAAACGTAAAGCTAGGTTAGTATGCTGAGCTGTAAAAAGCTTGAATCGTGTTCTTAAACCACAGAATGTTGGTTACGGTTTGAGCCTAGTTCTCCCTGCAAAGCCTCACTCAGTCATGGGACAGCCTTCTGAAATTTGTGGTGAATTAATGATCCAGTGCTGGGATTACAGATATGAGTGCTGCTGGGATTATGGGCAGGAGTGCTAACCCACCACGGGGTGGAGAGCCTGGAGACAGCATAAGGAAGGGGGAGAGGCTTGCTCTCTGTCGCCGCTCTTCCCTTTTTGGTCCAGCTGCTTTTGCTGTTTTCTACCGCCCTGAACTGCCACCCTGCTGCCTTCTGTCTTTTGACCCAGCTGTGTATGGACTGAAACCTCCACTGACTGTCAGCTAAATGAGCGTTGCCCTCCTTTATTTTGGACATCAGATATTTTGTCCCATCAGTGAGAGAAAAGGAACTGAGACAATGACTTAGTGGCAAACAGTGCACTTTTCTCCATTTTACGGGGAAGATAACTGAGACACAGAGAGATCAGGTTGCTTGTAGAAGCTCATGCAGTAGTTGGAAGAGGCAGGGTTTGAACTCTCAGCTGTAGAAACCATGCTCCACACTGCTGTAATTACATATTAAATAAGAGTGCAAGCAGGACAAAAAGCAGCTGAGGGAGCATCTATTTAAGCGCAAAAGGAAAAAGAGAATGTCAAGAACTCTTACATCATAGTCTTCACTATGCAATGCACTAAATATAAAATCTTTTCTATTATTTAAGACAAGCCTCAATGAATCCTTCTGACATCTCTCTCTTTATTTTTAAGAGCAGAATACATTTATTGGGGGGAAAGAAAGCTTCTGTCTGAGAGAAGGGCAGAAGAGGAACCTGAGCAGATTGCCCCTTTTCTGATAACTCTTAAACCAGAATATTATTAAAGAAACTTTATGTTAGAATGAGTAAAAGAGAATCTATTTCTTTTTTCTAATCAGACCGCTGCTGCTACACTGTGGTATTATCTGTTTCTGCTTGGACTCCCTGTCCTGCTCACCCTGTCTGCCGCATGTGTGTGCCTTATTCTAAGAAGCACTTAATAATGTACGGCCCCATCAAAGAGTCTAAGTCTACAGGCAACCTCCGCCCTCTCCCTTTCCAATGTTCAAGCTTACAATGTTGTTTATCAGTGTAAGTGAAATACCATGGGCGAACATAGCTGCAAGATAGAGTCAAAAGCCAATGGACCAGAAAAGGCAAAGCAAGTACAGCAGTAGGAATTTTTCACTCCCAGGAAAACAAAGACATTTTTAAGATGTAACAAAGTCAGCAGTTTCTCTGACTGGCAGCAGAGAGCTGCTCTGCCCCTTGCCTGACAGACCTGACTGCCTTTGGGTCCAACTCTGAGACAGGGACTGCATGTAAGAACACTGAAACCACCACCTGGAAAGAGACCCAAAGGACACTTGGCTCCAGCTCCATGCAGAGCAGAAAGCTACTTAAGAGCTCCCCTAAATATGTAAATCCTATGTCTTTTCTATATTTTTGCTAAGATGTGAATTAATATTCTCACGGCCACTTTCCACATGCTCTTCCTCCTCTCCCCTCTCTCTTTTATTGAGTAATGAAGACACAGTTCAACTCAACTGCTTTGATAGTACTTGGGAAAAACTGTAAAAAACTTGCAATGTCATATTTAGATCTTTTCACAATCTCAAAAACTTTTATTTTTCTTTTTATGTATTCAGGACCGAGTCTACAGGGTCTTGCTCTGTAGATGGGACTCCTAGTGATCCTCCTGTTTTCAGCCTCCCAAGTGCTGGGGTTACAGGTGTGTACCACCATGCCCGGTCTCCATTGTCATCTCAGCGCACCCCAGGGGCAGAGCTGGCACTGCAGGCTGGAGATCCGACCCCCAGCTCCTGCAGCTGACTGAGTAGGTGCCTTAATCCACTGAGCTATTTGCCGCGTTTTTTCTGACTTGCATTTCTTTAAAGAGAAAGAAAACAGCTGGGGAGATAGCTCCGTGGCACAAGTGCCTGCCTGGTGAGTGCAAGGTCATGAGTTCGAACCCCAGCTCTGCAAAAAAACAAAAACAAAGAACGAAGCAAAAGAAAAAGAAAACAGCAGGAAAAAAAAAATAGAGCATAGGTAAGATAATCATTTGTTAACATATTCAGCTTGATATAGAAAATTTCAGGGAGGAAAGAAATGATTCCAGAGATAGATGGATTGGTGTATTTCTGTATGATTCCAGGATAGCAAAGATAAAGCATGCTTCTTCTCATCTGGAATTTTTGCCAGTCAATATTTAGGTAGCTGAATTCCACACAGCATACAATTTGTGCCCCCCCCATCAGGCCTAAATTGCCAGTTGGAAAGAAAAAGGGAAAATTAAGATATTGATCATTAAGAAAGGTGACTAGAAATCCAATTTTGATGATTTAAGCATAAACATATCAGCGAGATGTACGTTAAATTTCTGTTGACATATGGCTACATTTAGAATAGTAGAAAAATGAGCAGTAACAAAAAGAATGTAGTTTACCTTTCTGCCTCCTCCCTCAAATGCTTTAGTGAAAAACACTTTAAAACATTTAAAAAGCAAAATATGATCTTCTTCTTGAAAATACTTCACAAGTGAACAGAGAAACATAAGAAAAAAAGAAGACAGAGAGGAGGGAGGGAGGAGGGTGTGAGCACCAATGAAACCTTACCTTGGGTCCTGAAAAGGAAGGGATCTAGACTCAACTCAGTACGTTGTTTTTCTCTGCCATCAACATAGATCTGTATTCGAGGTAGGAAGTAGCATATTGTTCCCACTGAGTGAGATTAATAAAACCTGTTTCCAGGAACATTGTAAAACTTGCCCCAGTTTCAGGCTCCATCATTTAGCTCATAAAGAGAACAATCAATTGCAAAGTTTGGTGGTTGTTCCTGCTGTCATTTGCTGTTTTACTAGGAAGTGACGTCCCTAACCGAGCGGGTTTTCGGCAAGTGCCCCATCAAATTACTTCAGTGTTACATGCAGATCATTGCCTATATTTCATGAATTCATGGAGAGCTAAAATGAATAGACAATTTCAAGCTGGATGTCTGCAACATGACACTGTTCTTAAAAACAGAAGGAAGAGAAATAGACAATGAGTTATAAAAGAGAAAAATAGCTAAACAGCATTTTAATGTACATATGCATGTATGTGTATTTCTATTTGGCACATACATGCTGAGAAGGGTTATGTGTAAGCTGTGAAGGTTTTAGAAAGATTCCCTTCACAGATCATTATAGCATAAAGTATTATCGACTTAAAACACACACACACACACACACACACACGCACACACACACACACACACACACACACACACACACACACATGTTTGTTCTGTCCTATGGACAGGTTGGCTGTTCTGTCTCAGCAGTCTGCAGTTTCACAGCTTCTCGGCTGGCCAGGTCAGATGCTATAATTCAGGGGGTGTTGCTCTCCCATAGACAAAGGTAGAACTCTTGCAGCCTTTTACCAGCAAATAGGAGCTGCGGTAATGTGCATCTTTACTCATGGTATTATCATTATGTCCAGCAGGGAATTGATTCCTGCTCTGCTCCAGAACTAAGCCCGGTAGAGTGGGAATTCCAGGTCAAAGGTAAAACAAATGTTTCTGGAGACACAGGAGGGAGGGGGGAGTTTAATCTCAGTCCTCTTGATTTAAGGTCCTGGAGTAAATGCCACTATAACAAGGCTCCAAACCACCAACAGGATGACATAAGCTCTTCCATTTCTAACCCAGTTACCACCACAACCCAAAGCATCCTGAAGCTCATGATGTATAAATTTAATTTCTCTTTTATGACCAGAGCAGTGTTTTCCATGATTTATAAATCATGTGGTGGGTGATTTCTTTGAAATCTTTGCTGCATTTATGCTCTTGACCTCTTGACCTTCAGATACATTTATTTATGCCAGAGATCTCTTTGCAGCAGTCCAGTTCAATGTCATTTGCTGAGGCTGGGTGTCTGAGAGCCAAGGAAACAAAGACGGAGGTTTGCGATGCAAAAATGTATGCTTGAGAAAAGGAACAATAAATGAAACGAAATGTGAATGCTTAAAACATTACTCCTGCGCCACTGATTTATTGCTGGAGCCCTCTATTTATTGAATACTTTATGGATATCTTATTATATAGCAGCTGATGGGGCAATGAGAGAATGCTGATCCTCACTGCAAAAATATTTTCTGTAAATGTCATGACATGCCTTGTCTGTAATGTGATTCTTTCCAGATGGTTATTTTTCAAGTATCAGAAAGGGAAAATTATGCCTTAAGAAAGGCATACACAAAAATAACATTTTCCTCCTTTGTTTCTCTTTTTTTGTTGTTGTTTATTTTACTTTAATAATACTGTCTTGTTCACGGTGAAGCAAGAATGTGCTAAAGAAACCTGGCCCGAGTGACATCTGATTAATTGGGCAGGGCACTGCCTGCGCAGCTCTTTGCTGGTAACCCAGCTGTCCGAGAGCCATTTCATTATGAGAGATGAAGAGGCAGGCGACAGGCAGGAAGCCACGGGGACGCTGGGTCCGCTCTAACAGATTGGTACAATTTGTATCACTGGTGCTCAGAACCGACACGGCTCACACAGCCCAGAGCCAAGGACAGCCTCTGCCTCTCGGGACAGCCTGCGTTTCTCCACACCCTTCACTCATTATTGAAACGTGAAGGAAATGGTTCCTCTCACAAGCCCCTCCTCTACATACCTACCGCTGAATGGCACGGATAGTACACGACAGATACATTCTGAAGGCAAAAGTTAATGTTCCGCTACTACCTGTTACAGCTAAAGTTAACAATTAATATTCAGCCATTATGCTCCATGTTTTAGAAGTCTGAATGGCTTCTCTAATTCTCAGGCTTCTCCTGATTTCTCTAGATAAAGAAAGCGCATCACTTTCACGTTTAAATATCTGATTTGGGGGCTGGAAAGATAGATCAGCAGTCTAAAGCGCCTGCTTAGGCAAGCTTAGGCAACCGCAAGGACCGCAGTTCCATCCCTGGCACCACATGCTGCACCAGCCCCACCCCCAGGGCAGGCTGAGGTGGCCATAAATAAATGAATAAATAAATAAATAAATAAATACATAAATAAATACATAAATAAATTTAAATAAATAAATCAGTTTAAATGAATAAATAAATATCTGATTTTAACTATAGTAGTTCCCCATCATTCCTAGGGCATGAATTCCAAGATTCCTAGTAGATGTCTGAGACCAAAGATAGCATCTAACCTTACATATGCTGTATTTTTTCCAGTATTTATATTGACATGTATGAGAGATGCAATTTATAATTAGGCACAGGAACATATTAAAACAACTAATAATAAAATAGAACAATTATAATACTGTACTACAAAAAGCGTCCACCATGCTATCGTTGCACCTTGGGCCATTATTAAATAAAGTGAATTGTCATTTGAACAGCAGTCTTGTACTGCCAGGATATGAGAATGGATCTGACCACAGACGCGTGTTAACGTGCTATTGTAACGGACGCGTAGTAGGCACAGCATGGATACATCAAACGAAAGGAAGGTTTACATCCCTGGAAAGATGGAGAAAGACAATACAAGCTTTTCTCTCGCAGCCCCAAATAACAACGATTTCAAATTTATGAATCGTCTGTTTGTGGAAATTTCCATTTAACATTTTTAGGTCCTGGTTAACCACAGGTAACTAAAACCACAGAAAAAAATTGAGGATAGCTACAGTACCATGTTTGAGCATAATGAAGGAGAATAATAACAGGAAGAGAAGTTATTTAAAGTGTGTGTGTGTGTGTGTGTGTGTGTGTGTGTGTGTGTGTGTTTGTGATTTGCCCTTCAGACTACTGAAAGACATGTAAAGCAACTGCAAGCCAGTGCTCTCTTCTCGTTTCATGTGTAAACCCAATGGGAAGAGGATAAGGCTGAACTAAGGATAAAGCTGCATCACACTGTTCCTGCATATGTTGATACTAGACACAAAACAGTGCTCTAGATATCAGCTGGAAATGATATCTATATAGGCAGAGAGAAATACAGAATGATCCTTTGGTACACTTGGGAGATTTATGCCAGCCTCTCTCACAGACACGAAATGCAGGGATGCTCAAGTCCCTTGCGTACAATGCTCAGTATTCACCTGAAGTCAGCACACATCCTGGTAACGCTCCTCATCTCTAAGCTACTGATAATACCTCATATAGTACAAAACTCGTGTTGGTAGACGTTGCATTCAAAGGGTATTGTTCAGAGAACAGCATGAAAATGTCCAGATACATTTAGGATGGACATGTTTTTTTTTATCTTTTTAAAAATATATTTGCTCTACAGTTGGTGGAACCTGTAGATAAAGAACTTGCGGACACAGAGGGAGGACTACACAACTTACAAATCAGAGTGGAAAGAACCAAAAGCAAAACAGACACCAAACAAGAATCAAGTTCTAATGACCAGAAACACAGGCTTTAGCTGGTGACAAGACATTAACTGGTTATTTCACAATAGTGGCTCATTTTTTCTTTATATATTTCTCCATTTTACAACTTATCTACAATAAGCATGGATTAGTTTTGCAATGAGAAGAAACAAACTGTTAAGATACTGAGCTGGGGAATTAGCTTGGCAGTCTAATCACCTTCCTGGCAAGCACAAGGACCAGGGTTCAATCCCCAGTACTGAATGCTATGTTGGTCCAATGCTAAGCCAGCCACCAAAACTGGATGTGGTAGTACATGCCTGTACCCATGCAGTGGGGAGGCTGAGACAGGAGGATCACTATGAGTCTGAAATGTGTAGGGAGACCCTGTGCCAAATAAATCAATTAATAAATAACTTCCTTAAAATATTTTTAGATAGTGAGTTATAATTCTTTTTATTCATTTTAATGAGACAAAAAATAAAATAACAATGAAACAGTTTCAAAACAAGTTAGGATGGTTATAATAATTAATACATTGCATATTGTTGTCTTCATAGTTATTCAGAGGACAAGATGCAGACATGATATCTTGTCTAAACAATTTTAGTACAAACTTATTCTCAGTGAACTAAGAGAATATAGTGTATATCTAATGGAACTCTCTTGGGGTTTTTTTTGTTGTTGTTTTTCTTTTACACTTCCAATATTTGATACAGTGTATATTATTGTCCTCCTAGTAGTTATACAGAGCACAGGGCATATACATGATGATTTTTCTTATCATTATTGGTACAAAAAAAAGCTTCTCATTGAACTAAGAGAAAGTAGTTATATACATAATCCAAAGTTCCGTAATCTCCGTGGGTTATTGGCAAAACTGGCAAAGATGGAAGCTGTTGATTTAAGCCTTTTACAGCTTAGCCTACTAATCTAGCTTCACATTTTATGCCTCATGGTTAAACTTTTATTAAAGACAAACTAATAAATCGTTGTTAAGATATGAACAATGAAAGTGAAAGTAGTTCAGAGCAGAGAGTGGGAAAGCAGGAGGCCTTGCTGACACAGCCAAAGTCTGGAGAGTTCCAAGGCTGCGACACCACTGAACAGCTTTGGGACACTTGTCTACATTTCCCCCCTACTTATTAATATGTTCTCAGATCAGTGCATTGGAGCCCAAAGTCACAGAGGGCCACGTTCAAATCCACACTCTGCCATTTTTAGTTTATGATCTTGAACAAGTCCCCCAACCTCTCAGAGAAGTGGTGTGCTGGACAATAACCACCTCTGGAGGGAGGGAACGTGATTACACCATTTTCAAATTTCCACAGGTGCAAATGTGCCCTCTGCGGCCAATTGCAAGATGTGAATCTGCGGTCCACTGGGTGCCCTATAATTCATCAGTTGGCTTCGCCAAGCGGAGGCAAGATGGCCCAGAACAGCACCCCCTCCTAGCCTTAGTTACAACACCTAAGTTCCTATTCCTACGTATGTCAGGTGAACGTGTAGAAATGCACATGGTGCTTCACAGAGCCAAGCTTAATTTGAGCACTGAAAAGTGGGGAGCATCACAGATACAGGCAAATTGCATGTGTACACAGGTACTGTCACTGAAAAACACAAAAGAAATTGGTAACATAAGTGCATCTAAAGAAGAGACCCAGGAAGCTAGAAGCATAAGAGAAAAAAATATCCAGTGTTTACCTTTGGTATCTTTTAGAGACATAATATGTATTACAGATACTAAAAATAAATAGGATCAAAATTATTTTAGAAGTCATATTAAGAACTCAATAGTTTTAGCTCTCCAGATTCCATACTCACTAACCAACTGCCTCCTGCTGAGACCTAACTGCACAAGGGGCTCAAGGATATATTAAAACACAAACAACTTCCATATGGACAGGCAAAAATGTTCCACAAACCAGTAGGTTTATTTGAAAGAGATCATTATAGGTGGAGTACTTCTAGATTTTAGGCTAGATTTTATAGTTAACCAACTGACTTTCAACTGTCAACCCTCTGCTTTTGCAGGGACAATATTTGTAGACGGGAGAGTAACAATCATAACACTACCATTCACTCTAGATTTATTGCAAAAAATATGAGAACTACAGAAGTCAAAGGATTTCAGAAATTGTCTATGATTTCCTTTGTTTTTCATTTATCATTCTTCATTTAATTTACAAATGTTTTTGCCTACCAGATTAAGTGCTGGAGCTCAACACATTCCTCTTCCTAAGTTGGGCTTACCTTCCTATACCCACAAGACCCAAGAAGGTTGAGTTGGAAGGGTAAAAGTAACCTTCATGCACTTTGGAAGAAGTTTTCCCATATCTACAGGGCTTCAGGTTTGCCTTGTTTGCAGATAGCTCTACCCAACATGTCTCAGAGGGGCAGCAAGACGCCAGCTCCTCTTTAGAGTTGAGACCCAGAGAAGGAGGGATTTTCCCTTAATCCTTCACCATAGTATTTGGACCAGGCTCCAACTTCTAACAAGATTGTATTTGGAGTCCAGGAAAAAATAAAAACACAGAAAAAAAAAAAAACTGTCTTTCAGATTTAGAATGAGACCAGATTCTTTCTGTAGGACCCCAAAAGAAGACAAACCTCACCTGGCCTCAGCTGAGAGAATTGTGAAGTCTACTTCTCTTCCTGATATTCCAGATGCCAAAGCCATGTTCCAGGGCAAAAAGAAGGTGCCAGCCCTTGGTCTAGCTCACAGCCTCTGTTTTCAGTGGGCCCCTCTTTGCTGGGATGATCCACAGCAACAGCCTCTTCATGCTCGCCCACACTCCATCCTCACCCCTAATCCAGAATTTGCCCACGTCTCAAATTGAACCCCCAGTGCCCATTCACAACCCCCACAGTTCAGCTCAGGCCCCCATCAGGCCAGGTGACCATGTCTGCCTAACTCCCTTACAGTCACTTCTCTAGTGGTAATGGCTCAGATAACAAGCCCAGGCTATGCCACACACAACCACATGTGCTGGGGACACAGATCAGTTTCGACATACACAGATAAAAGAAATAGTACTTTGCTTCATACTCGGTCAAAGACGTACATGACTAAAGTCTCAGTCAAAGATCTCTGTCTATGATTTCACAAGCCATGACAATAACCGCTAGGATCTTGCTTAATGTTTGAATAATAAAGAAGATTCCATGATTTTCTCAGAATAAAGAAAAAGTCTGATCCCAAAATCCAGAGACCTGACTCTTTTGTGAGACAAATCCTCTGCAGAATTTGAAGGACAGGCTATGTTTTTGTTTTCTCTAGCTTCTATTTGTACATAGTCCAACATATTCAGATGCACTTTAGTTAGGCCAGTCTCTGTGCTGGCTCCACCCCTCAGGCATGCTGAGAGGGCAATGGAGACTGGGTGTGGTGGTGCACACCTATAATCCCAACTCTTGGGAGGCTGTAAACAGGTGGATCACTATGAGTCCCATCTAGCAGTGAGACCCTGAGCACCCTCTAGACCCTTCCCTAAAATAAAATTTAAAAATAGATCATTTTTCTAGATTCATATTAATTGTTACACAACTGATAATTTCACGGATGAAATATACTTGGCCTTTCTCCATGTGATGCATAGGTATTCTGATGTTTTATCTATGCCATTTAGGATAGAATGATGATGTGTCATAATAATAGTGCTATCAAACCGGAGGAAAATGCAATTCAGTTCCAAAGGGCAGATGCAGTGCAACTGTGGACAAAATCTGTGAGAAGATCCATTTAGGTTCCAAGCTTTTCTCCTCCCTCCTGAGGCTTCACTTTAAATACAAGCCTTTATCCCTGGTGTTTGTCCCAGTGCCTAAAATGAGGAGTACCTCCCTGGATTCCGGTTGGATCAACAAGCAGTTTAATAAAGATGTGAATGCAAATTGTTTATTCTGTCATAAACCGTCCCCTTCCGACCTGCCTTCACCTCAGCACCTCATGCCTGGGAACTCTGCAGGCCCTTTCCACCATGGCTAGAGCCCTAAAATGGACTAGTCACATCCCTCCAGCTGAAGCCCTAGCTCTTGGTAAAATGATACTAGGAAGGAAGGTCTTTGGAAAGAGCTTCATGAATGGAATCGTGGCCCTCTGCAAAAGAGAACCTACAGAGGGTCTTGCCCTCTTTCTGTCTTGGGAGAATATGGTGAGAACTGAAACCCAAAGATCACCAGAAACCAGCCATGCTGGGGCTCTCATTTCAAGCCTTCAGCCTCCAGACTATAGGAACTTTTTTTTTTTTTTTAAACCAGTCTATGAGCCGGGTGTGTTGGCTCACGCCTGTAATCCCAGCACTCGGGAGGCTGAGGCAGGAGGATCAGTGCGAGTTCGAGACCAGCCTGGGCTACAAAAGTGAGCTCAAGGCTAGCCTCAACTGCATAGCGAGACCCTGTCTCAAAAAGACAAAAAAAATAAAAATAAAAATAAACCAGTCTATGGTACTTTTTTAGGCAGAGCAACCCAAGCAATCTGCATTTGGTGTCCTCTGCAATGGTAAATAATTTTTTTAAATAGGAGCAAAATGTACTTCCTCTTTTCAGGAAACATAACTAATCTCTAAGAATGTCACTTAGTTGGCCAGTGCCATTTGAAGAACCAAGAAACCATGGCGATCAACACATCACAGTCAAGTTTATTATGGGCCTGTATTTTGCATCTTCCCTTCTCCCTGTTTCTGTTATGTGTAGGTCTTTTGATACTACTCTGGCTTCTCAAGGGAAATGTTCTCCCAGAATCACAAACACAGGCATAAAAGGCCTCACCAGAAACCCGAAAAGAGTGTGTCATAAAAATATAGTCAATAGCAACATAGACTTTAGAGACTAAAGCACCTTGGATCAATTTCTAGAGAATAAACTGCAACTCTCCTAATCTGTGAAACAGGAATAGACAAGATACTTTGTACAAAGTGTTTAATTGAGTACCTATTACATGATGATGGGGATAAGATGATAACAATCATTACATAGTTCAAGCAGTAAATAAAGGGCGAGCTTGAAGAACATCAGGCCAATAGCAGATGTTGGGGGAACAGATGCCCCCTTTTCCTACAGCTTAACCCACAGAATTTACATCCAAGTTTATAAACATATCATATTCATGACACTATTCTCCCTCTTCTATGCCTATGGCAGATACCACCAAGGAAGCCTCAATTAGCTTCAATCATTTCAAAATCAGTTATCAGTTGACCATTACTGTCTCCAGAACAGAAACCTACTTTCCATCCCACATTTAGTTGACTCTCTCCTTGTCTGCTCTCACATGAGCAAAGGGAAAATGCTATTTAATCAGACAATTAGGTAAATATCTTTTAAAATATACATTGGGCTAAGCTATTCAGCTGTAAACCTCCATGCACCTCAGGTTACAAAGTTGCTAAGAACCAACACTGAGAGCTAACAAGTCCATGTTCTTAGCCCCAGTGCAGAGCACTAATTCCTTACGCTGAGGAAGCTCTCAATGAATAGCTGTTGAAGTTCACCCTAGAGCTGAAGTATATAAATTCACCTCTGTTCCAACTCAGTTTCCTCTGTTTTCTTTTCTCCTCTTTGCTTTACTTAACAGACTTACCACAGGAAGACAAAATTTTGAGAATCCTAATGTTCTATTAGAATATGTACTATTCCAGAATAGAGGATAAATGAAATTATACATCAATTCATCATTGAAAAGCAACCAGAAAAAGAAATACCTAAGATATATATTTTTTTAACTTTTTACTGACATAACTCTTTTGAGGTCACAACTTGAGGTCTTTTTCTTCAGGTTATAAAAGGAATTATTTAGCTGAACTTTGCATATGTGTGTGTGTGTGTGTGTGTGTGTGTGTGTGTGTGTGTGTGTGTGTGTTTTCCAATTTTATGCCAGATAAATACATGGTCCTAAGGCAAGGTAGCAAGGGACAGGATGATTACCATGGTCTGCAGACCTCTCCTTTGGAACTTCCATCTAACCTTCGGATTTGGACTTACCAAGGCAGGCAATGGTACATCACAGCTGTGTTTATATAAGAAAAGGCGACTGGAGAGGTATGCACCCTGCCAGTGAAACCGATCCACTCTGGCTAATTGGGCCTCCCAACTTATCTTTCCTCACTAATATTTATTTTGGGGGAGCCTGAACACTCCTGAAAATTGCTATAATTACATTATCCTTGTAAACACAGCCTAGATGACCTGTTTTGAACCATGCCTTAAAACAAATCAGTTGTATCTCGTACCAACAGCAGGGATTATGAAAGAAAACTGATTAATCAGATCTGGAGTGGAAATTCTGAATTTTGTGGTGACTCAAACCAGTGGTTTAGAGAAGTGCCTCTAGCGTGAATGGGACCAAGTTTTAGTCCTGTGAGACTGTGAATGGTTGATGCAGACATTTGAATCTTAGTTCTGCATATGTACAGTACAGATGTGATAGCCCTACTTTGTAGGACTGCTATAAAAATTAAATGAGATGATGTATTCATCATACAGCCTCTAATATTATATTTAACATAATACAAACATTTATTGTTATTTTCTTCTCACTTCTGTCTCTTTTCTTGGGTAGGAAGGAAATGCAAATTTAAATTAGTTTCAGATTCCGCCAGCAATAGGAAAATTCTATCCTTCTTCAAATACTACCTAAGGGGTAGGCAGCACACATTATAGTACAATGCAGATCTTGGCAATGTATGATTTGTTATGTAGAGTTTTGGATATTATTTTTTGTAACAAAAGAAAACAATGTAAATGCCTAAATTTTTCCAAATGCATATCCACAGCTTCTCACCATTTCTCCTCAGTGAAACATGCATTCTAAATATAAAACTAGGGAGAGCTAGGCTAGGTTTGATGAATGCAGTCCTGTGCTCTAGCAACCTCCTACAATAGGCCAACAAATTCTCCTCTCTCTTCCCCTCTGTACCTTGCATAGCCCCAGGAGAACTGCCTTGTCATCAGCTGAAAATCCCTAGAGTTTCTAGCTGGAAAGCAAGAAGAATGGCAGAGCAAGGCATAGCGAGAGTATTGATTGGAGGGCCACCTCTCTAATTAGAAAAAAAAAACCCTAGGTTTGTGACTCTGAGGAGCTTACAACACCAATTTCCCCTATCGGCCTGATGCACTTGCTTCTCTGTCTGGTGTCCCCTGAGGTTCTATCAAAGGCTTTGTATTTAATCTAAGAGAAACAAGCACAGCAGCTGTACACAGTCAGTTTCTAGTTGGACTTCTAAAGATAGAAGCTACATCCTGACCCCAACGTCCCCAACTGCTGTTCTCAAGACCTAGGTTGGACAGACTTAAGTAAAGGTAGCATTAAGCTCTTCCTAGGATGCAGTCTTGCTTTGTCTACAACTCTCTCCACAGAAAGGCTACCACTGCCCATTATCCTGCAAGAAAACTGAGTTGATTACAACTATGACCTGGTACAAGCCAAATGACGCCAGGGTTAAGATCATAGTCTCCAGCGTTTAGGAGAGGCATGTGGCAGCACCGGTGGATCAATTTACCAATACGCTTTTTAAACTCTTTGGGATCCCCAGTCTCCATAGCTAAATAAGGCTGATAAAGATATCTGATTGAAGTTTGGTCTATAAGTTATACTAAGTTATACAAAGCATGTGAAATGCTTATACTGTTCCTTCTTAAACAGAAAGTGATCAAAATCTGTTTAGCTGATAATTGGTGAACACATTCTTGAATATACTCTGAAAGAGGACAGAAATTATCCAC
Organism: Myocastor coypus; assembly: GCA_004027025.1. Taxonomy (NCBI): domain Eukaryota; kingdom Metazoa; phylum Chordata; class Mammalia; order Rodentia; family Myocastoridae; genus Myocastor; species Myocastor coypus. Next base: position 254,848 of record PVJA010000014.1, on the reverse strand, counting down.
TGAGATTAATCATGAGCTAATGCTAGACAAATTAGAAAATTATGTTCTTGGAAAGTGTTCAAAATTAGGAGTATTTGGCCTATAGCTATAGAACATTATAAAGAGGCTTAAAATACCTTAATCTTGTCTTCAAATTCTAAGCATCCTCCCAGGCAGAGCTTTTGCATGTATATTCTCAAGGAATAATGACACAGAGAATTGGAAAAAACACTATGAGCAAAGGCTTTGGTTCCAAACTTCTGTTCAGAACACAGTAGTGGGCTGGGCCACAAGGAATACCACTTTGCCTGGTTACACAACTGATCTGACACACTTGCCAGATCCTGAATGGATAAATAAATGCAAACAGCCACAGAGAGAAAGGCAGGAGGGAGTATGTTTTTTTTTTTTTTCTTTCTTTTAACAATGCTTTGCATTAAGCTGGCCTTGGCTGTGGTCAATGTGAAAGCCTAAGGCTTGCACAGTTAGTAGCTTTAGATCTGTCATGGGGGATAGGAAAGAGACAGAGACAGGAACAGACAGAACAGGCAGAGACAGACAGACAGACAGACAGACAGACAGACAGACAGACAGACAGAGACAGACAGACAGACAGACAGAGATAGCAAAAGAAAAGAGAGACAGACACAGAGACAGAGACAGACAGAGACAGAGAGATTGGATATTTAAGAATATCCAGACAAGTGAACAGAATTATTCAGAACCTGAAAAGAGGGCTTCCCACTGTAATGTGATTTTCGAATATGTAGTAATTCTACTGTACATTGGCATCTTGGGCTGATCAACTGCCTTAATCCCAGCCTCGCTGAAGTGAACTAAAATACAGGTACAAAAGTATTTAAAAGAATCGAGGCGTTTCCCTGAATACACTGAAACAGAAGCTTAGAAAACAGTGTGACTGTACTTCAGTGTGACTATACTTCAGTGTGACTATTCTTCAATGTGACTGTTCTTCAGTGTGACAGTAGTTCAGTGCAGCTGTACTTTACTGTGACTGTTCTCCAGTGTGGCTGTACTTCAATGCGGCTGTACTTCAGTGTGGCTTACTTTCAGTGTGACTGCTCTTCAGCATGACTGTTCTTTCAGTGTGGCTGTTCTTTTAGTATGACTGTTCCTCGGTATGGCTGTGCCTCTCTTGACTATTCCCAGCTTGATATTTTCAAGCCAAAGTCATTTCTACAATTCTTCTAGAAAATACTATGATGTCCAAGCATCTATATTATTTTACCAAGTTCGGCACCCTAGGTCAGGATGCCTCTGGGTTAACACTGCCCCTATTGTGTGCTAGAGATAATGGTTTGTTTCATAAGTCTGTCTAATCTATTATAGAAAGTTTCACAGTCTCCCCAGCCCTCACCTAGCATAGGCCAGCAGTACTCCACCCTAGTTGTGACCAGCATAAACTCCTCTAGGCATTGTCAAATGGTTCCTCAAAAGTGAAATTACGATTAGTTAGAATCACTGCACTGGATTATGTTGTTTTAACAATCCAAATGTCAGAGACAATGGCCTTTACTTCTTTTTTCTTCTTTTTAAAAATGTATTTAGCACAGGGTCTACAGGATTTGCATAGCTCAGACTCACAGTGATTCTCCTATTGTCAGCCTCCGAAGTGCTGGGATTACAGGTGCACGCCACGATGCCCAGTCTCAATCACCATCTCAGCAAATCCCAGCCACTGCACTCAGCCTAAGCTTTAGTCCACTGAACTGTCTGGTTGTCCCTTTTTTCTTGATAATACTGTATATCCGTTATAAGCAGGCAGAGGACTCAACTCCAGCCATACATTTAACAGCAGCCATCACCTGAGCTGATGCTGTTCACCACAACTGAAAGGGATTTTGAACAGGCTCCTGCAGCTTCCTCCCAAAAAGGATACGGGATTCTTCCATTCACAGTTCATCATCCTCTGCCAGTCCTGTCACCGTATGTAGCTCCAAAAGTTGGGGAAATGCCATCTTCACCATCCCTATATTTGTCCAGGGACAGAAATGCCATGTTTGGACTAGATATCAACCATAGTTTGCATTTGACAAATGTCTTAGTTACTTTTCACTCATTGCTGGGACAAATACCCGACACTCAAAATGAAGGAAGGAAAGGTTTATTAGCTCACAGTTACTGGAGGTTTCAGTCCATATTCGGCTGGCCCAAGGCTGAGAGGAACAGAACAGAGACAATCCAGTTCATGCCAGTGGAACAGCAACAAAATGATGGCAGAGGCAGCCAATCAATCAGGGCAGCAGAGAGCAACAGCAACAGCTTGAGTCTATCTCTCTGTCGCTCTTTATATTACATTCACGCTCTCTGCCTTGGGATATCCGCCCTAGACCGCACCCATAGTCTCAGCCTTACTCAGACCAATAATCCCATCAGTACTAAAACACAATCCCAGGGATCATGAATCGAGTCTCAATCGATAGAAGCCACGCCCCATGATTGCATGAGGCCTTGGGGGAACAACTAGACATATACCATAACAACAAAAAGTTCATAACTTCCTTTTAGTATCTTTTTTATATTGACTATTCCTTTGCCTTTATTTCTAAATTTTTATTCAGTTACTATGTTCCTATCTTAAGTGAGATGTTATATTCAAATATTTTTGAACATTTTTCTATCATAAGAAATACAGCTTTGAATTTCCCTCTAATAATATCTCTCTCATGTCCCACAGATTTTGGTATGTAGTATTTTGTTATCATTTGAGTTCAAGAATTTTCTAATTTTCACTATAATTTACTTTATCACACATAAGTTGTGTAGTATTATGATTTTCACCCTTTATATAGTGCTTTTCAGAGGAGAGTTCATTTTGTTGCCTCATTTGGCACGAGATCCTGAGACTTTTTTTAGTCTAGTGTTTTACTTTATGTATGTGTGTATATATATATATATATATATATATATATATATATATATATACCTTATGGTCTAGTAGTATTTGTAGCCTGGTAGTCATTTTTTGAAATAATATCTGCGTCCTTTCAAAAAATGAATTTGTTTCATTATTAAATGATAGTTCTATATGCAATATTTAAATGAAATGCTGTTAATTATCTTAATCAAATGTTTTCTACTTTTTCTGATACCTTTGACTGTGTCACCTACCAGCTTTTGAAGGAGCTTGTTAATTTTTTGTTGTTGTTGTTGTTTTGGTGGGACCAGAGTTCAACCTTGCACTTACCAGACAGGCACTTGTGCCACAGAGCTATCTCCCCAACCCCCAGGGGCTGTTAAAATTTGCTTTGTGGTGTTGGTCACTTCCTGTTTGTGCTTAAGATAGTTTTTACTTGAAATACACTGATGCTATGAGTTACACAAAAAAATTATCCTTCCCTGAGAAGCTGAAATATTTTAATCTAAACAGTAACTCTTTAGACCCTGACATTTAGCATAACTGTACAAGATCCCTTTTGGTTAACCAGTTTAATCTTTCCTGTCCTTGTATATTTTTATGTTCTCACAGTTCAGGTTGAGCTCATTTAAATACCACTAGCTGGATTTGTGGTTTTAGAGTATAAAATATATGTTGTTTTTTCTTTTTTTTAACTAGAATGTTTGAGGGTTGGGGAGATAGCTCAGTGGTCTAAGCACCTGCCTGGCAAGCTCAAGGACCTACGGTCTGTCCCCAGTAATGCATGCTGGGGCAGCCTCCTGGAACCCCAGGAGCACTATTCTGGCCACAGAAACTGGGTGTGGTGGTGCATGCCTGTATCAGCACTGGGGAGGCTGAGACAGAAGGATCACTGAAAGTGTGAACTGAGTAGTAAGACTCTCTACCAAACAAATAATTTTGAAAATTTAACTAGAACATTTGAAATATTTTATGTACAAATTATATTATAGCTCTATCTGGATTAGCTTCTGCTATGGTGGCTTGGATTATGCCTTCTATTGGTCACAAAAGTTTTTTCTTTTTCTCCTTTTTTCCCTTGTTATAAACTGTTTCTGTACTTTTGTTTATTTTTTCTTGTGACAATTTTTCTTTTTTTTAACTGCTCCACAAGTGTTCTTTATTATTTTTATTGCATTTAATAAGAAATAACAACGTGACAGTTTCAAAACACGTTAGTAGTACATTTCCAGTATTCGACAGAATGCATATTGTTGTCCTCCTAGTAGTTATACAGAGCACAGAGTGTAGATGTGATAATTTTTCTAATTATTATTGGTACAAAATTTCCTTCTCCCTGAACTAAGAGAAAGTCGTTGTATACATAATCCAGTGCTTCATAATCGCAGTGGGTTATTGGCAAAACTGGCAATGATGGAAGTTGTTTAAGCCTTTTACAGCTCAGCATGTTGATCTAGCTTTACATTTTATGCCTCGTGGTTAAGGGCAAGTTAAAGCAAAACCTGTACAACAAAACATGGAACTTTTGTATCTCCCAAGGTCAGTCAAATCCCCTCAGATGTTTGATACTCAGAAAGACAGTGATGTTAAGCTCAAGTACCTATGTTATAGAGTAATAGCACCACTAAGCTTTTCTTCTGGAGGATTAAGAATGTAAGCTTACAGACCAAAAATTAGAGAGAAAGAAGGGCTACAAGGATAGCCAATATTTTGGCCCTAACTTTTCAAGGTCAGTGAGGACTCAGGACATAAGAGAACCTGTGCTGTAACATCCTATAACTCAGTGGTTTTCCAAATGTTCTGTTCAAGGAGATTATGGGACCACAGAGGAAAGGGACTGACTATGTATCATGTGCCTAAGGAGAGTCATCTAAAAGGAAAACATTCTCTCAGGCTTTCACAGAGAGCAAATTGGTCAACCAATGGTTGACTGACTCATCCAGATGGCTGGCAATGACAACAGCTCTACAAAGCACTGTACATAGTTTCAAAGTAAACCCTGAGGGGATTTGACTGACCTTGGGAGATACAATTTTTCTTTTAAAAAAAAAATTTAAAGAGAGATTTTTTTTTTTAGAAATCTTTTACTTATTTATTGATTTGGTACAGGTTCTTTCTATGCATCTTGGACTCAGAGTCTCAGCCTCCCCTGCATTGGGATTACAGGTGTGTACCACCATGCCCAGCTTCACTGGCTGGGCTGGCATGGAGCTGGCATGGCATGCAATACAGTGGATCAAATCCAGGTCCTTGCACTTGCCACACAGCCACTTACACCACTGAGCTATCTCCCCGGCTAACAAATTTCCTCTTCTGAATTTCATTCTTATAGTTTTTTTTTTAATTATTATTGTTGTTTCATGTATAATCTACAGTTGTTTGGGTTTTTTTTTTTGTTGTTTTTTTTGTTTTTTGTTTTTTGCTTTTTGCAGGACTGGGAATCAAACTCATGACCTTGTACTTCCCAAGCAGGCACTTGTGCCACGGAGCTATCTCCCTGGCCCTAGTAGTGAATTTCATTCTTTAGAAGTCACTTGGTTAAGAATTGTTCCTAACTTATGTCTTCAGTTTTTCTTGTCAGCAGGTTTCTTTATTTCAATCATTCTTGAAAGACTTTTTCATTTTATAAAATGTTGGCATATATGGGTGGTCATAGGTTTGTGGTATCACTGTGATTTCTTGAACTGAGAATCCATGTCTTTCATTAATGCTGGAAAATGATGTCATTGTCTCTGCAAAATATGACCTACTGCCTTTGTTCCTCCAGAATTTTATTTAAGCAAGATTAGGCTAGTTTTTCATTATTTTTACTTCACTGTGCAACTGTGGTTGGCATAATTTCTTCTAGTCTATAAATCTTCTAACAATTTTTAAGTGTGACTCCACTCACACTGTGTTTTTAATGTTTTTATCATTAGTTTTTTTCAAGGTCTAGGTGGAAGTATATTTACCTAGAAATGATTAATAGTTGCTTTTGGCAAATTTTTGGAAGACTAAGATCTCATGATCATTTTACAGGACTCTTACCTTGCAACTTTTCTGAGCATAAAGATAGCCTGAATTTGTGCCTCTCAACATACAAAAATAATGCAACATATTAGGAAAGTGCTGTCATGCCTGTAACTATCTTACGTTAAATGTATGTGTAGTAGTGGTAGTGATGATGAAGAGAAGTTCTTCATTAAAACAAAACTTACACGCTTAATTTTCACAATGATGTATAGCATGCTTCACTAATGTTTCATTTCTAAAAACACATGATTTTCTTTCAATAATAATATCTCTTGCATTATAAGTAGTAGCTAATAGCCCTATTTCTACACTAGGCCAGTTAAAAGCCCACCTTGGGCCATCAATGTCCTGGAATAATAGTTTAAGAGATATATTAACTCTTCACTCTTGAAATATTCTCTGTCTTTATCTTCACATATACATGATTATAAGAATATGCTGTCCTTAATAATATATTCAGCCTGCTATTAAACACCATGAGGCTCTAAGATTGCTTTTTACAGGATGGCTTAATGCTCTCAGCACAATTCTTTCTCATGAAGGATTGACATAAAAAACACTACGGAGGCCACATTTCATAATAATCACTTAGGACATTGTGCTTCTACTATAAATAACTGCACAATAAATTCCAAATCCCTCCCTGAGATTAAATTTTACCAAAAAAAAGGTTTTGGCTTTTTATGCATGTGCATGTGCAGGGGCGTATGTGTGTGTGTGTGTGTGTGTATGTGTGCGTGTGTGTGTGTGTGTGTGTGTGTGTGTGTGTGTGTGTGTGTGTTCCAGAGAGCAAACCTAGAGCTTCCTGCATGCCAAGAGCTGTGCCAACATATTTTCTTTTTGTCCCAACAGTCGAAAACTTGGAGCTGATGTTTATGCCCAAATGAAACAACTTTCCTCACTCTACATCTTCTGACTCAACAATTCCTCTGCATTTTCTCTTTAAAAAACTGGGCCCATGTGTTCGTTTCTATTTTATCTGTATTTTCTACTCTCAGCTTCCTCAGACCTTGGGGCCATATGTGATACACCAACAGTCATATTAGCAAACGTCCTCGGTCTTCAGTTTCACCATGCATCAAACGAGGGGTTGGATTATTTAATTGCCTAAGAGCATTATACAAGGGAGATCTTGTTCCCTTGTATGACAGAGTTTTACAAGGGAAATCTGCTGTATTTAGTAGATACAGCTAAGGACTCAGAGTAAGGCCACTACATCCTGCTTCTCATATTAGTTTTTGATCGCTGTGGCAAGAATGCTAAAGAACTTCCACGTTCCATTTCTCAAATATGATTTTCTTTTAATAATAATATCTCTTGCATTTTAACATTAAAGGAAGAGAGATTTATTAGAGCTCAGAGTTTCACAAGTTTTAGTTCAGGATCAGCTGGGTCCATGGCCTTTAGATGTGTGGCAAGGCAAAGACATTGTAGTGGGAGGGTGTGGAAGAGGAAAGGTCTCACTTCCCTGGCACAGAGAAAGCAGAGAGGGAGTGCACATTCTGCTTGAGTTGCTCCTCTGCTTCGTTCCACCCAGGTAACCACCTTTCAGATGGTTGAAACCACACCCCTATGGGTTTGCTGTCCTGCATGATAACCTTATCTGAAAACACCTTCTAAGACCAAGCCATGTACCTGACCATTTCCTAGGCATTTCTCAATCCAATTAGAGTAATCATCAAGATTAATCACCACATGGTACAATCAGAGGTAATCAGACTCAAGAGCATCTCACCTGGGAAGACACAGCCGGCTTCAGAAAAAGAATCACTTGGTGGATAAAGAAACATTGATCCAAATAAATTGTTCAAAACCAGACAAATAGCAGCAATCTCTTGTCTCTTCAAAGATCTTGCACTTGCCTATCCCATATCCATGACAGAAACAACTGTTGAATCACGGTACTCTCAGAATCTAGCACAGAATTCTAGAATGCCATAGCCAATCACATGGAGTTGATATGTAGTAATCACTAATATCCCTTGGCATGTTCAATGAACAAAGTATTACCTTATATTCATTTATGTAATTCAACAATTCTGGCAATAGAATATGCATGTATCACGTATTTTTCCAAATAACAAACTGAGTCACACAAAAATAAAGTAAATTCACTCAAAGCCAGAGTTTGTGCAGGTGCTTGTGCGCGAATTTTCCTAAAATTTGCATTCCTTTCCTTAATGGTTGATGCTAACTGAAATCAGTGCAGGTGTTTTGGGTTTCAGTTTGATCTGAAACAAATACTATGCTGCCTCTGAGGTGTGGTCAACTCTCTGCTATCTTAGAGGCAATTGCAGCCATGCTATGAAGTGGCCTTATTTTGTAAGGAGCTTCCAAAGTATGGGGTGTATTATTCTGGAATGTTGGTACCCCACGGGTGATTTTAAAGAGTGAGGTCACAAGGTTAAAGAATGCATGTTTGTAAGACATCAGAAACAACAGCAAGCAACATGGAGCAGAGCAGAGACAGAGCAAGAGCCTCTGTACTGTATAGTTCTTACACAGGTTGTTATCTCATGTTTACATTCTTACATAGTGTTCTAACCAGTGCTTGCAGGACTCAGAATATTTATATGGTTCCCCAAATCCCACCTCCTCAAAGGTCAGGGGTATATAAATGTAACATTTTATATGGAACAGGACACAAGTGCCCCTAGTTGATGAATCAGGAACCTGTGGGTTTGCAAAACCACTTTTAAAAAAAAAAAAATTTTTGAAGAGTTTCATCCATAAGCAATGTAAAAATCTGGCACAGAACATTTAAGGCCCAGGCCATATGTTCAGCAAGGTCTTTGTCGTGGAGGGCTAAGTTTAGAGTCCGTGTCCCTGGTCAGAGGCTGTTTCTAGCAGAGTGCCACATGCAGCATTCAATATTTTTGGCCTGATGTTAGTTTAACAAGCAATCACTTAAGCGCCTGATGAAGGCATCTGTTAAGTCATTTTCTGGAGAGAGGAGAGGCTTAGGTCTTGTACCATGATATCCTACATGCACAGCTTTTTGGCCATGCTCCTATAGGTCTCACCACAGGTCAGCACCCCACAAGTGGTGCTCCCCTATCTATCACTCTTGAGTTGCACGTACTGGTAGCCAGAACATTAACCCCCTTAAGACTACCCAACTGTTTGTATACTCTTTTAGGGGTCCCTTTTGGTATATCACAAGCAATCACATTATCTGCAACTCTGTCCTGACCTGCCTGCTCTGGTCTGAAACCATCGTCCATTCATACTGGGCTGGATAACAACTGCTTTCCATTGTGGAGTTTTGTCATTCCTAGACCCATAAGTATACCAGGTGTCAGCCAGAGGTCCCTCTTTCTGTTCTGCATAGGGACTAGGAGTCAACTTCTATAGTTTGTCCCCCAGGGTATTCTTGGGCCAGGTACACCATGATTCCTAAAACTATTGCTCACTTTATGCCCAGGCAGGCATGTGCCAGCACACCCAGCTAACATTGCACTGTATTATTATCCTTAATTTTTCTTTGAAAAATTTAGAACTTTGCTAATATTACATGTCAGAAGTATGTATAACTTATAAATAATTATTCATACATTAGGGATACTATCTAAAATATGCTTTCTAGGTAATGATGTGATATGAAAAAGTTTAGAGACAAGTTTTCTAAGCAAATTGGTAGAATAAAATATATAAAAACATGATTCTATAAACACTACTGGCTCGCGCCGGGCGTGGTGGCGCACGCCTGTAATCGTAGCACTCGGGAGGCTGAGGCAGGAGGATTGGTGCGAGTTCGAGACCAGCCTGGGCTACAAAAGTGAGCTCAGGACCAGCCTCAACTGCATAGCGAGACCCTGTCTCAAAAAGACAAAAAAAAAAATAAAAATAAAAAAAAATAAACACTACTGGCTCATGCTAACAAACAGAAGATTTAGTCCATCTGTCTGACATGGGCTATGAGATCTACAATGCCAAAAAATGGAAAAAGATGACAAAATATGTGTATTTACTATAGAAAATGAAAAAAAAATCAAAATATAATTCCTTTGGGGAATTAGACATGATATTCAAAAATTCAAATGATGTAGTTTTTAAAATACGAATGAACTACCTCAGTGTGGAAGAAATGCATTTTTAAAAAGTAGAATCAATTAATTTAAATAATACCCTAGCAGACATCTCATAATTAAGTTTATATATGATGCCATCTGGAAAGTATCATTCTTCTAAATAGGGAAATTATGCAATATATGCTGTATGGTGAATTAGTTTACTTCTTTCATCAGTGTGGAGATTCCAATGTAACTCTTCTACAATACATGTTATGTAGAATAAAAGATGCCATTGGTCCTCAAATTCCATATACTGTAGTACAATAGGAATGCAAATGAGGTGTTTTTTGAGGGGGATTTACTGGGAATGAAGTCAAGTGAAGAGGAGAAGGACATTAGAATCCAGTTCTGTGACCAGCTAGCTAAGCATTTTGACATGGTTGTGTCAGCTAGAGATGACGAGTGTGTTAATACATATGAAACTCTTAGAAGAGTATCTAGCACATACAAAACGCTCAAACCATTTACAAATTATGAGGGCAGCAGTGGAGATAAGGTCACCATTCCTGGAGCTGATGAAACCCTTTACTGGGCCTGTCCCTTTACATTTTCACTCATACTCTAACATTTCCAAAAGAGGCTGCTGCCAGCCTGCACATCATAGGCCTGACCATCATTCAGTCCAGTCTTCCCAGAATTCCCATATTTACAGATGTGAAACAGCTCAGAAGAATGAAACAACTCATACATGAACATCCATATCAGAGTCTGAAAGTCTCCTAAGTCTGTGCTTTATAAACATACCAGGCTGCCCCCAACAACCATCCTAGGACAGAGGTAGTTTTGTTGTTGAGCTCATCTGATTCTTGAGTAGGACATCCTAGATGCTTTGGAGTCTTGTCCCTTTCCCCAGGTTCATCCTGGAGGACCTGCCCAGTGTACAACTGCTATGTTGTAAGTTCAGAGCCCAAACATGACATGACTCTTGGCTGAGTCCTCTCTGGTCACACACACACACACACACACACACACACACACGTGCACACACATACCACTCCTGTGGCTTTGTCAAATACCACTACTGATGGCCACAGCACAGCGATGCTTCCCCTGTGGCGCTGGCAGCACGTTCCATGAATTCATACACATTGACAGAAGCAAGCAACACCCCCCTACACCTGGCACAGTTCATCTCAGCATGGACCTTCCTTTAGTACAGATGTTCTCAACTGGTGGGGACTTTTCTCTCCCCAGATGATATTCTGCAATGTTCAGAGTCATGTCTGACTATAATTCATGGGACAGAAAACTGTGCTACCTTCTTCAACTGGTATTGGCCAGGTGGACTGCTGAACACCATTCAACGCCCAGGACAACCTCTCCTGACAAATATTTATCTGCTTGAAATGTCAAGATTGGCACAGCTAAAAAAAAAAAAAAAAAAAAAAAAAAAAATGCTTTAATGGCTATAAATCCTTGAGCCTCTTTTCTTATTTGGGTA